>CATIWK010178253.1:0-18448 GCA_949634005.1 Mallotus japonicus
ATGTTGAGGTTGGAGCTAAAGTCATGGCTCTTGAATCCCCTCAACCTTGATTCATGTGTACTTGAATCCTTCATCTTCATCTTTTTTCTTGAGATAGATGCCAGTTCGAATTCGAAATTTTACAACTTTTAATTACTACAATCGTATTTTTATGCTATCTTGTTGTACCAATATATATTATTTATAAATATTTGAGATTGTTTTTGCCATATACAAAAGGGAATCAATTCTGGGTGAAATTAGATGTTCCATGATACTTTAACCATTAGACCATATAAAATATATGAGAATTGTTTCGTATTTATGGGTAGGTGAATCTTTCATGAATTAAATAATATAATATATTAATTTTTCTGCAGGTGATTAATTTTATTAAGACATTAATATATATTAAGTTATTTTGCTGTTTGATAAATAAGGATATCTGTAAATTTATGATACATAGGCTCCTGAAGCCTGAATTTAATTATACATTAGGTTTCTTCGGAAAATTCTACCAAAATAAATTATATAATTTTATTGGCTAGCTTGATAAGAAAAGTTTAATTAAAAGCATCTTTACAATAAAGTTTCTTTATTTGAAAAAAAAAAGTAGTCATGTTCCTACCCTCATCGTCAATTTCTTACATTTCCTCATTACATAACAAATAGAAGTAAAATATAATTTGAAAATGTATATTTTGTGGTTCAAAAGGTTATAAATTTAATCTTTAAATTTATAAAGTTATATATATATATATTTTTTATTTGATAGTGACATGCAATCCAATTATTTTAAAATTAAACGAAATAAATAGACCTTATAAAAAAAGTAAAATTATCTCAACATCTGTTTTTTTTTTATAGATATAAAATTTAGATTTAAAATCTTATTTAAAATATTTAGCATTCTCACCATTTAAATAATTTTTGTCTAAACCTCGTTATTTAGAAACCACTAAATTTTGACTAATCTAATTCTATATGAATAGAATTATAAGGACAGAAAAAAATTTCAAACAATCAATTTAATGCAGTTGTATACACAATTCAAAACCGAGAAGTGAGTACTTATGCACATATTTATTTCTTTTAATTCAATGGAATAGAGCATGATTCATGATTCTTAATGTTAACAATCAAACAATATAAGAAGAAGAGCTTTAAATATAACAGAGTCAAATGTTATTATTTTCTTCTTCTTTTTTTCCTCCCTGTTATTGTAATAAAAATTTCAAATTTTAGTTTAATTAGTTGCAACTGTGGCTGAATAATCCTGTGGACCATGTGTGCACTCTACATAACACAAAATTGAAATAACTCCCTCCATTCTTCCTTGCAATTTCAGTGAATTATCCAAATAAAAAAAAAAGGAATAAATTGTGTTAAAATAAAATGAACAACCCACAAAAAGAAAAAATGTGATAAAAATAATTCACACCAAGCATGCAAAATCCAAATTTAACCTTAACAAACCATAACAGAAAACTGAAAACACTTCTTCCCCTGAAATTTCCCCCATCAAAAAAACACCACCAATTGCTCCATTTTCAAACCTCTCCTGCTGCCGCCTCCGCAACCACCACCATTACCACCACCCGCCACCACAATCACCACCCACATCCATCAAACACAACAATAGCAACATTAACATATTTATTGTAATTTGTAATTATTATCTTAGTCACGAACATTGTTTATTCTTTTAATTTTTTTTTGGCACGGTGATTGTGCTAAGAACATTAAATATTTCAAAAAAAAAAATGACAGCGACAGCAGCGATGAGAATTCGACAATGCCATCAATTAAAGGATATATTTGACCGGTTCGACACGGATTCCGATGGCAGCCTCACCATTTTAGAGCTTGCAGCATTGCTAAGATCCTTAGGACTCAAGCCTTCAGGTGACCAAATTCATGTCCTACTGGCTAACATGGATTCTAATGGCAATGGCTCAATAGAATTTGATGAATTGGTCCATGCCATGTTGCCTGATATGGATGAACAATTTTTTGCTAATCAAGAACAGCTTTTAGATGTGTTTAAATTGTTTGACCGTGATGGTAATGGCTATATTAGCGCCGCGGAGCTTGCAGGAGCCATGGCGAAAATGGGGCAACCATTGACGTATAAGGAGCTTAGGGAGATGATTAAGGAGGCAGATACAGATGGTGATGGGGTAATTAGCTTCACCGAATTCACTTCTGTAATGGCGAAGTCAGCCATGGAATTCTTAGGCCTGGCTTTGTCATGACTCTGACCAATTGATGGTATGTTGTGGCATCTTGGTGATCCATCTAAATTGCCATAGCATTTTCTTTAGATCATTGTTGATGACATTACTTTGTTGACAAATTTTAGATTGTAGGGATAAATTGATTTGTTTATGTAGGCATTTCTCGTATAGATTATCAATGAATTAAAATGTTTAACGTACACACGACCAAGGCATTGCTCGTTCTCTATATCATTACTTCCTGTGTTTATAGATGTCTGAAATTTTTGAGGAGGGCTATGCCATGGATTAAATCTCGCAATGTTCTGAACCCAACTCACGTACCATTTTAATGGGTGAACAGTCAAATCGTTAATGCTCCTAGGTCGATGGAGCTTTTGGGGAAGATGTTTATCCGTTGAGCAAAGGCTCTTCCACTGAAGGTCAACTTTTAGCCCCGATTGGATGCTCAGGTTTGATTTAGTATGCTGATAAATTTCAGCTGAGAGGCAAGCATATAGAGCTCATTTTGGCAGATGGAGCCAATAGGGTTGAGTTGTTCAAAGCAAGTGTCAGACTGTTCCTGCTTGAGCCTGTTGTTTACAAGAAGAAATGCGAGTCTCTTGTTCGAGGCAGAATGAGAACTTTTTCTACACTAGATGCTCAATGGTATGTTCCTGAGTCATTTTGTTTCCAAACCAATGTGATTCCAAGTTTGATGTTGAATTGTAATCTCAAAATTCCCATATCATGGCTGGTTGCCCAGATGAGAAAACAAAAATTTTGAGTTTTGGTCCATTTCTTAGCAAATAAAATGATCAACTGTGTTCTGCTGCATCTCATGATTCTTTATGCAACTTTACACACACTCATGAACAATTCTGCATCACAATTGACATACAAGATCACCTCTGTACATTTCACCTTCAAAAATATTTTCATCTACCTCAGTCGATGGAAGCCAAGATATAAGAACACCTCATTCGATATTCTTCAACAGCTAACTAAGATCCCATTATTAAACTCTTATTAACATTGATGAGATACAACGAAAACAAAACAAATATCATTTATGTTCCTATAGAATTCAAGAATTTCTATACTAGGAAGTGTATTACTGTACACATAATGAACAGAATACAACTGGGTGTCCCAATGCATGAGACTTCCTATTTTATGAGCATCTGCAGGCTTCCTCCCAACGCTTTTTTTAGCAAAGTAATTTCCACAACTCAAAACCATGACTTTATGGTCATAAAGGAGCAGCCTTATTGTTGCCCCAAGACTCCCCGTCATGAATAGTATATGCCTACAACCATAAGAATCTGATTTTGCCTTGAAATGGCTGAAAAATTAACAATAAAACTTTAGAGCTCCCTGAAACAAAAATTTCTTATACTGAATGCTTGGAAGTGTTGGCTGCATCAAGTCGTCCGGAAATGTCAACTTGCAGATCTTTCTTGCAAAGCAGCATAACTAAACAGCTGTTCTCTGTGTCGCATATTTACAGTGAGAAGAAGCTTTTCTTCACAAGAAAATCTACAAGAATATTTTTGACAGCAAGCTCTGCAGAATATTCAATAAAGGTCCTAAAGTCTCTCGCTTGAAAAGCGAGCTGTATAACCTACTGTTGTATGCCGTAATGATCTCTGCCGTACCACATTACAGTACTCAGGGTCTTCTGTTTGCCCATCATTTCTTATCCATAGTATCATCTGATGATAAAAGGGGTAAAACCGCATTTGGATGGCTGAGTAAGCAAAATATGGGAGGAGTGTGGAGATCAACACAAAGAATGTGATGAGCCAATAAGATGGGGCAGGTGCACAGGCTTCAATGAAGACCTTAAAAGCAGTTGTTGATATGTCAGGATCCATAGCTCCATATGCCAACAGGAATAGATACCAGAAGATAATGCCACCCCAAATGAAGAGATGCTGTATATATGTGAAATAATTTATTGATAGTGCCATTTGGCAGTTAACCACACACACAACGCAAGTGTACATGGTTGCTCCAAGGATCCCTAAGTCGGCAACTTTCCCACCTTTGTAAAAGGCTTGACTCTCCATTGCAGAGATGCAGAAGAAAAAGATCAATGTAGCACTCAATAAACCATTAAATATCCAGCCAAATATTCGCTTCCAGCTAAACAAAATATTCTGGACTCCTTCTTGGTATAATAGTGGGAACTGTAAGAACAAATATGTCACAAACAGTGCTTTTCAGAAACTGATATAAACATGTTGTACAAAAGAGGAAGAACTAGAATATCGGGTATACCTTCAGGCAATAGCGTGCGGATACATCCTGATCAAATACTCCCAGGGCAATCACAGGAAGTGATGTGAAGAAGACATTGTAAAGAGCCAAGAACCAATCATTATATGCAGCTTGCCCTGAGAATGATGCATATGCCTCATAGAAGAAGAGAGTAAAGCCAAAGGCAATGTTCTTGTAAAAGAAATAGCATATCTGCCAAGCATAAAAATTAAAATGTCACAACACTTCAAATACAAACAGAAAAATCCACACCAAACAGTCAAAATGTCTCAAAGCAGCATAAGCAGGCTTTTAATTGTATACTTTCTTGATATACCATGGTAACAGGCCTATCATTTTGATTCTTAGACATTTCCAAAATTTTAGTCTGATGCATATGTGATAATTTCATAAAAATCACTAAGCAATTCATTGTGCACGAAGACAGCAGCATTCCAGATAAATAGAAGGAAACATCTGTAAAAGGATATGTTGAAAATAAAAGTGTACCATTGATGAGATCCTTCTGTAACACCAATGTCCATGAACAAGGAGCAAGCGATCCAAAAATCGAAATTGTGCAATTGCAAAGTCACTTGACATGACTGCCTGATATATTGGAAATTGACAGCGTTAGATTTGAGAATTCAAGAAGTGAAACTGATCAACAAATTTGATGTACAGACACAGAAAACTTTATAGTACTTGCCTGCATTCCTTCCACCCCACTGATACCAACACCAATATCTGCTTCCTGAAGCATTCCAACATCATTCGCCCCATCACCAATTGCTAACGTTGTGCTACCTGTTTTTGTTTTAACTAATCTTGTAACCTGCGTTGTTTCAAAGACATCTTTTAGTACTATTTGTAGTGAAGTTTCCAGAACCAAGCAAATGGCTATCCCAATTTTCCCCATTTCTAGATTTACAAAAAGAAACAAACTATTGTCATGTAGACCAACGACAACATTTTTCTTATCATAGTTGAATTATGAAACAGAGGAGCCTACTTTTTTAGAGCAAGAAAGAACAAAAAGAAAGATAACAATTAATTAGCAAACTATATTTTGCCTGTGGGAAATGCATATGCTATCTTTTTCTGAATAAGTACAGAGACATTAATGCTATCTTGGCCAAGACTTCTGATAAAAAAATGGAATACTAGTACTGGATAGAGTTTTTGATAAACTACGAAACTTATAAGTCACTTGTAGACCATACTCCATCTGTTAGTGAGAACAATGGAAGAAATGTTGACTAGTTAATGCAACTTACAAGAGCCTTCTGTTTAGGAGATGAACGGCAGCAAATGACAGATGCACATCCAATGGCAAGCTCCAGAAATTCATCCTTCACATCATCCTGAAGAGCATAAGTAAGTGAATTCCCATCAACGATCAAAGCCAGTGCCTCAAGATTTTCACTTGATGCACTGAGCAATTCCTTCCCATCATTTATCTGACGTAGGACGCTTGCCTTGGAAGCCTGCAGATTAAGAACATCATGTCAAGCTCTCGAATCACACCAGCCAGAGTCCTATTGTGGGATAATTTGAATTTAAAAAACAGTCTAGCATTTAAATCAAAATTAAAAAACAGTCTAGCATTTAAATCTAAGTTGCAGACAATTGTTTGACAGTAACTTGGCTAACATCTTATATGTCTGCATAAGAGTTCCTGCTTAAACTTAATACAAATGACAAGCATTTAATTGAATTTTCAACAAATTATTAATGTAGCTCATCTAGCAACCTCATTGTGAACTTTCTACCCACCTGAATCTTGTGCGTCCAAAAGCGTTTTGCATTCTGCTTGTTTATACATGTATTCATTCACATCTGTAAACATATGTTTTACTATATAAAACTCATCTTGAGCTTGTGCTTGTGCTTGTGTTATTTACGTCTTTAATCAACGTCCAACTACTATAAAGTAAGGTATTAAGACACCCTCCTCTTTTTATCATTATCAAATATTTATCACAAGTTTGCTTCTCAGTACAAAATAATGAATGTTCTATTTGTCTAAATGCAACAAAGACTGGACAGCAATTAACATTGAAATTACCGCAGTGGCAGCATCCTTGTCCTCCATTTTCTGCAGGGTTTTATTTTCTGAAGTCTCTGAGCTGATTATGATTTGTTTCATTCCTTGTCTAAGCAAACTACAGGCAAAACTGCAAGCAGGAACATCATATCAGAAATGCTAGCAAATCAAAGTCAGACAGTATTGAATTGACATTTATTACCATACCCGATATTAATTGCAGTCTCCATCTTATCACCAGTCAAAACCCATATTTTAATGCCAGCTTGGGCAAGCTTGTCAATACATTCAGGAACCTGAATGACAGGAAAGAAATTATCAATTTCAACTACTGCGTTTAGTCTCTAAAGCTCATTTTGCCTAAAGCACTTTTATATGACATATTTCTCAATGCATGTGAAATGAACATATGTAGTAGAAAGGAAATAGTAATTTACATTATGACTGAAAGAGAAAGATGATTTTAGTTTGATTCTTGTTAATAGATTTACCGATGACCAAAGCCCAAATTATTTTTTCTACAAAAGGCTTAAGTACTTGACAAGTTGATACCCATACGGATTTAATGCTCAATGTTTTGTAAAACTCACCCCTTGTTGAAGTTTATCTTCAACTGCTGTAGCTCCAAGAAGAATCAAATCCCTCTCAATTCCAGCAGCTACTGCTTCAATAATTTCCTCACGGTCTGCACTTACTAAGCTACTGGCCTTGGTAAACTCCTGATTAAACTCATTATATTCTTCCTCATCAAGTTCACGATATGCAAGAACCAAAGTCCTCAGACCAGCATCTGCGTACTCATTAATGTGCTCTTTTGTTTTCTCTTCAAACTCTCTTCCATTCTTTGCAAGTCTTTCAAACATGACGCTGCTTGTCGAAGATAACATGAGTTCAAAATTAATTAATATCGTGAAAATAGTAAAATTGAAATCAACAAGAAATATTAAAATATCAATATGCTAAGTCTATATTTTCTGTTAGAACTGATGATTGTTGTGTTCTTTCTTAATACTGATATAACAGCTATCTAGGGGCCTCTAATTATTTCTCCGAGGAGTGATAATAGTTCTCCACAAAAGGAATCAGAGAAAATTCAAAATCCCATGAGTTATTGGCTGGTTCATAGAAAAATATAAGGTATGTGAACAGTAAGCACTTAACTAGTTATATGAGCTTAAGATGAAATGTCAAATTACTAACCTGTCAGCACCTTTACATAGCAGGAGCAGCTTTCCTCCCTCATCTCTTACAATCACAGACATCCGTTTTCTAGAGCTAGTAAACTCGATAACATTCAAAAGTTCATAATACCTGCAGAAATGAGGGAAAAAAAAAATACTAAGATGACATACTTGCTACTGACAGTTAAAAAAAAAAAGGTAATGAGTTGAAAATTAAACAGCTATGCAAAACAGAAGTGGATTTTCTATGAACAAAGGAAATGTCTTATACCTCATTTTCAGATTTTCTATTTTCATAAACATATTGCAAAAGTATGGAACAGAATCACTTTGTCAAGGCTAGCCTTTTCAAGGTATCAAGGCTATCCCTTTCAAAGTAACTATATAAGCCCTGAAAAAAATATATTATAAGGACTAAAAAAAAATAACCTTGCAACTTTGCTGCTCATCACTGGATCAAACTCAAGCAACGAGATGTTTGTTTGCGTCCTTTCATAAAATTCAAATCCAAGTTCTCTTGCTGCAATCACAAAAGCTGCTTCATCTGGTGACTCAGCTTCATATGATATTTTTCCAGTTTCTTCATCACTTTCGGGTATTGCAGTGTGGCAGATAGCCAGTAACCTTAGAAACTTTTGTATTACGTTTGCATGAGGTTCATTTACCCAACGGCCATCAGTAATCCTTTCATCCACAAAATTGTACCCTTTTATAGATGGTTTTTGCTCAGTTTGTTCCTCAGCCTCATCTTCTATATCCTCTTGAGGTAAGGGTGAACCCTTCCTCCTCGCCATGGCTTTCTCAACTTCAGTCACGCCATGGCCATAGGAGGTCCCAGCTACAGAACACTTGATAAATTCCATTGAGTTGCAAGTCAATGTTCCTGTTTTATCAGAAAGGATAGTGTCAACTTGACCAAGTTCTTCATTCAAATTTGAGGTACGTGCTCGTGCAGGCTTATCTCCTTCCTCATAGTACATTTGCAGGTCTTGGTTAATGAAAATGCTCTGAAGAACTTTGACAATTTCTATTGACACGTACAAGGATATCGGAATCAAATAGCTGTACAACATAAGGGCAGTCAAAAAATGCAAAAAAGCAGCAGCTGGTGCTCTCTTTGGGTCATAATAAATTGTAGTATCATCTGGTCTGAGATACCATCTTTTCATTTTTCCATCTTCAATATCTTCCCTTGTTGCAATTCCAAAGAAAATTGACCCAATAAAAGACATTAAAACCAGCATTAAGAACAAGAGGTAGATAATTCTGTCTGTTCTCCTCTCAATTTTGCTTCTTTTGGAAGGGGGTGCTGTTGAATTCTGCATAACCTTTGTGTCATGACCAGTGAAAATGACCACTCCATGAATAAAATATGTGTTTCGCAACTTTGAGTCCCTAAGCAGAAGCTGCTGAGGTGAAAGGGGATACAGTTGCTCTCCCACGTCCATATTGCCTACGAAAGAGTACAAATTTGCATTTGGATCTTCGCATTTTATTAAAGACTTGAAATCTTTAAAGCTAGATTCCTCTTGAAGATTTTTAGTCACATCCAATGCTTGTTTGAGTTTCAAATTTGTTTCTCCATCAAGGTTCATGGTCTCAACATAGCAAATTCCTTCATCATAACTTGAGGAAAGCAAGATAAGATCAGCTGGAAAAAACTCATCCTTTTCCACTTTTACTATATCCCCAACTTTCAAATCCATCCATTTAGTAGGTTCAAAATTACCATCCCCACAATGCACTTTGACTTTACGATTGTTCACTTCAATATCCTGATAACATTCAAACAGATAAGATTATGCATCCAATGCAAAAAGTGAAACAATGGACATCACAAGTGAAATGGAGAAACAAATTAGAAGTCTCAAACCAAATCTAAATTCTCAGAGGGGATTATGCTTCCAATATAACAGTGAAACTACAAAAATCACCAATGAAAAGAAGAAACAAATTTGAAGTCTGAAATCAAAATCTAAATTCTCAGGTAAACCGAGAAAATATATAGTTATAGATTTATACCTCAAATTGGACCCCAAGACACTATTTAAGGTGATTAACAAACATAAAAGACTAAAAAGCTGCTTTTACTCTGCTACTAGCAACATGAAACTGACCTGCTTTTTTCTCTTCCAATCTTCAACAACCTCTTTCCCCATTGTAGCCCCAATAACAACAACAAGAGGAACAACATTACTGACAGCAGAGTAAGGAGACAATGGTGTGAAAGAAAGTATTGCACAGACAAGGAAATAAAAATTGGCGACACGCCTGAATTGCTCAAATAATGATTTGGGGAAGAATGATGCGAGCGTATACTTAGTAGTTCTGATATAATTGCTGCCATAATTGAGCAAACCAGCCTCAAGGCATTCAGGATCATTGCAATGCACTACTCTAGAGAAGCCAGGTCCTCCTATGAGGGAATCATCACTTTTGAAAGATGCCTTCCCACATGAAAAGGCATGGATTCTACTAAAATGCTGCTTCTTTCTTCTACCACCAGGCATGCTTTGTAATTGATAGTTATATAACTCCAAATTGCTAAATAAAACCCACCAACTGGAGCTAAGTTTTGCTTTTCAGAGTGAAGAGAATGTGACAAGAAGTTGACCCTTAAAAGAAGTATCAATACCCATTAAGTTAAAGAACCAGATTCTGACACAGCAGCTGTAATCAACAAATGCAGAAATCTATCATCAAAAAAAGAAATTTACAAAATTAATTAAAAGCAGAACAAACAGTTATACTGATGACAAATCACAGTATTAAACAGAACTAGACCATACAAAAATAGTATTAAATCTGAAAGCAAATACTGGACATTTAAATAAAAAGAAACATGGCACAATAACAGAAAGTCTTGGTTGAACTATCCACTATAAATTCTTAATCTTGGAAAAAAAGAAAGAATTTAAGATAAAAAAAGAAGGAAAAAAAATAAACCCAAAAGGCAAAAGAACCTTTTTAATCAAAAGGAATAAACAAAAACCATCAAAAAATATTCCTGGTATGATTGGTGACACATCCAGATCCCATTAAGCAAGACCAAAACAAAAAAAAAAAAAAAAAAAAAAAAAAAAAGAAAAGAGCAGAGTATAAAGCAATAGTATTAATTTTGTTATCATAAAACACAAACTTTTTATTCTTAAGCTATGAAACTGAGCCATGTTTCACCTTTGACTCATAGCTACAGAACCAACCAACACCCATAAAAAAACCCATGAAGCTCAACTACTACCTCAATAAATGGAGCTAAAGAAAAAGAACCCACTTGGAAAATAATGCCAACAGAATAAAAATAGAAACTTTAAACCAGCTCTTTATTTATCAACTGGTAAAAGTTCATCAAGACAAAATATATACACCAATATCTAAAAACAGGAAGAGGAAGATGAAGATGAAGAATACGAAGACGAAGGCCAAAAGAGGTAAAATTTGAGTAGGGAGCAAGACTTCTAGAAAGTCAAAGATAGAAAAAGAAGCAAAAAAAAAAAATTGAAATTAAAGACTAATGGAACTTACAGCAAAACCACTAAGCGTACAGATACAGCTTCAGTTCAATTAAATTCTTGCATGATTTTAGTCAACTGGGATTTTTCTGTTTTTTTTAAAAGACAATTTCTTGGTTGATGTCTGAAAAAGATTCAGTACTCACATGATCAAGAAGTGATCAACAAATAATAATGAAAATGCAGCGATGTAATTAATGTAATAACAAAGAAAACAAGAAGAAGAGAGGAAGAGACATGGGGTGAGGTGGATAGTTTGAATTACAGTAATTAAATTTTTTTTTTATTTATTATTTTTTTTTTTGGTGGGGGGGGTTCTTGATTCTTGGTTTTGGACATAAAATAACAAAAAATAAATAAATTATGTTTAATGGTTAATGTTGCCAGTTGAAAAGAATCAAGATTTTGAAAGACAGTTAAAAGAAGAAAAGGGAGAGAAAGAGAGAGCAATGATAGAATAGAAGCAAGGCACTTGTCTTAGGAAGAGGCCTCTCTCACCTCAGCTCACCTTCTTTGACAGGTCAATATCTAAATCCAAAACAGAACTCTTTTTTACCATTATCTAAATAAACTCAATTATGTTGTTCAATTTGTGTTACCTTATTTTATTTTATTTTATTTTATTATTTTCTTTTAAAAATAATACATACATTTTATTATTTTCTTTTAAAAATAATACATACATTATTTTTATTTATATAAAACTATTCGTGTGCGAATATTTATATTTATTTTATTTATTTTTAATATATTTTTATTGGTAGAAGTATAAATTATTTTTAGATAAATAGAGATAAATAAAGTTTATATATTTGAAAAATAATATAATGAAGAATTTTTCTTTTTTTTCAATATAATAATTTAAAAAATAATAAATAAGTAAAATTAGTAAAATAATAAGTAAGTAATTTTTAAAAAATAATAAATAAGTAAAATAATTTAAAAAAATAATTTTTTTTCAAAAATAATAAATAAAGTGTAAAATATAATAATTTTTCTTTTCATTAATTATACAAATATAAAAATTAGTAATTAAATTAAATTTCGTTAGCAGAATTATATAAGATAATATTAAGTAAAATTAGGATCTTGTTGGCTATCTTTTAATTTAAAAAGTATCATAAAAGTATTTTTTTTTGAGATTGGTTGTAGATATATATATATATATACAAGCAATTTTTTGTTTGACTTTGTTCTAATCTAATTTATTTATCAATTTGTCCTTTGTTTTTTAATTAAAAATTAATACATTCTTTATATTGGAATTTAGGACATATAAGTTAGTATAATGGTCTATAGTTTTTAAGGATATTATTAAGGAATGTACTATCTCATGTTTTATATATATTAATAGCCTTATGATTTAAATATAAGTGAATTATATAAAAAAAAATAGTCCTCCTTTTTAATTCAGACAGAAATTAATTTTATAAATATATTATAATAAGATTCAAACTTTATATATTTTTAAAGAGAATTAATTACTAAATTTGTGACTGGTTGGCGCCATCTCATAAGAGAATGTATAAATTGGGTAATCATATGATAAACATGAAAATAAAGTTTAGAATATGGATTCCCTTCTTGGTCAAAAAAAATATTGATTCCCTTTTTTTAATAATAAAAGCCATGATTAAGCATATGTCTAAGGAGACAGCTCAAAGTTTTTGAAAAAAATAATGCCATGAAGATTTCAATACTTTAGTAATCATCGAATTATTTATAAAAAAAAAAAAAAGTAATCATCGAGTTCGTCATTGTGGCCATGAAATTTTTGACATTTTTTTTATAGGATTTGCATCTTTCTGCTTTATTAAACTATAATTAATTTTGAACACTTTTTGTCTTGCTTGCACTTGGTAGCAATTTGAACAAAACCTCTAACTCATTTTTCTTAGAAGTAGTACTTTTTTTTTTCTTGTTTTTCCTTTATTAGATGTATTTTTCTTGTAACATGAAGTTGATAATTTTTTTTTTATAATTACTCAATTTTTTTAATTTGGTTTTGTTTAATTCACTAAAGCTTGAGTTTTGCTCATAATTACAAATAAGAACAATAATTTACAAAAACTACAATAAATTTTATCAAGTCCAAAAACATATTAAAACTTAAAAGTTACTTCAATTTTATTATGTTCACAAGTTAAAAATATTCATAAAATGTCTATTAAATATTCTTTCTAATTGTAATTTAAAATAAGTCTAAATGCTAGCGGTATAAGTTAGTTGTCAGAAGCAAACTTCCAGATTGGAAAGGACGAAAAAAAGCAAGAATAATTAATATATCAATATATATTACTAATTAAAATTTAAAACACATCAATATGGAAAAGAAATAGAAATTTTTAAAACATACGTAAGGATTTTTTTTTCCCCAAGATATTTGAATTGTCTTTATGTGTATAATTCAACATATAGTTTTCTAGAGATCGACGGCTAGAATTTGTTGTCGTTATATGGCTCAATTAAACACACATGAACAATGATGAAAACAAGTGGAGAATGCCAATTGGTTCCAATGAAATAAGAAAACTAAATAAAATTAAAATTAATTTTCTTTTAAAATAAAAGACAAAATAAGTGAAAATAGATAGCTTCCTAATTTCTTTTCCAGCAAAATATCAACAAACCAAATGATAAATACTTATTTTCATTCATATGTCTATTAAATGTTTATTTACATTTTTTTATACATTAAAAATCTGATATCTCGAAATAAATATTTTTTCGACTTTAAAAATTTTTCCGCTTCTCACATTAATTAAACAGGTCAAAATTTATAAATTATATGATAAAAAGTAAATTTTCTCGAATTCGAAATCTCTCTTACTTTTCACAACAAATATAACCTTAAAAAAATTAATTATGTTAGACCTAATTGTGATTTGCATTCTTTCTTTAATTTTGATGTTATTTTTTTTTTGGCCAATTAATTTTGATGTTTTGATGGACCACAATACATATGTGTTTAATTTGTTCAAAAAAAAAAAATACATATGTGTTTAAAAGACCTAAGTTTTTGGATTAATTATGAACAGATGCAAAGTCAAATTTGGAGTTTAGGATGACTTAACCAACCAACCAACTAACCAAGACCAAAGCCATCAGCCTGCCTCTTCCACAGCAGAATTTTGCATTTGCCTTGCCTGTACCAGCTACCCTTCTGGTGCCAAATTCCCAGCCCCATGGATCTAGTGGTTTTCAACCTATACAATAAAAATTATTTGACAAATTAATAATTTATTAATTTAAAAATGTACTTATAATAATTTAAAGTATATTACTCATTCATTTTACTAAAATTTTATTTTATTTTATATTAAAATACAAATTATTCTATTAATAAAAGGAGACTAAAAAACTTACGCAATATAAACTAATCCCTATTTACTTGGTTTGTAAGTACAATTTAATTTGTATGAAATGTCTGTAATATAACTAATATCATTTTTCTCTTATACGAAAGTCAAAAAGAATTATATTTTAGCTAGACTCGATAAAATTTGAATTAAAAAAAAAAAACATAAATCACAATAGACTCATCTTTTCGAAAAATATGAAATATAATTTTAGTGTGTTGTTAATTTATATTATGAATGGGACTAAAGGGTTATGTAAGATTCTTTTTTTTTTTTGAAACTAAAAATGAAGGATTTCATTAACTGAGAATCAAAATGTAAGATTCTAAAATATATATATAGACATATATTATCTTATTATTTTATCCAAATTATTAATTTAACTTGTTAGCCCAAGTCTGAGACTGGAAAAATTATTATTTAATACATATATCAATTTATCGAGTATTAATTTATAGAGATTTTATTTATATTTATCGAAAAATATTATTAAATATAAAGAAACTGGAACCTTTGAGTAAATTTTCAAAATATTTTTTTATATTAGTAAGGCATTATTGCAAGCTTATGTTCATTAAATTGAAGCATGATTAATCATAACTCACTTTATGCTATGTTAAAATATTTAATGAATGAATAATAAATAATTACTTAATAATTGAACTCCAAATTTTTTTTATTGTACAAGTTCTGATATTACATTAATTATGAATTGAACCAAAATGAAATTAAAAGAAAAGAGCAGTTGATGTATAATAAATTTAGATCAGGTTGTGTAAAGATATAATATGAAAATTAATAATAATAAAGACTTAGTGATTTTAAGTTGGAATCGCTTTTTATTTTATTATGTATATAGTTATATATAACATATTTATTTTATTTATTATATTACTTGATTATTTACTTAAATTATTAAAAAATCATCTTTTTTATATTTGTTACATTATATAATTTTTAATAATAAAAATATTGGCCGTTATCCAATCCTGGTCCTGAATTGATTATTGCTGCCATTATTTTTCTTCATGCCCACATACAAGGATTATTTGATATTTCAATTAAACACAAAGAAAGAACAATAATTTACATTTATCACATTAATTTCACATCCCAAAAAACATTGATGTTGACTTAAAGTTTATAATTGTGGATCAATAACTGTTGGGATCAGCTCGTAGTGAGTTATTCTTACTTAAATGACGTTTCAAGTTAGAATATACAATTACATTAAATTAATTATTGAGAAATAGTTGTCGCTTTCGTAGTTTAATTCAAATCAAATCAAATTAATCAGAGTTGAATGAATTTCCAATATTGATGGTTCAAATCAAAAGATTATTATATGTGTATCATTATATTATACTTTTTATAAGTTTAGTTTAATAATCTTCATGATCTAACTACGATGTGTCACCTCACAAAATGAATATAATTAAAAGTTTAGCTATAAAATGAGATTAATTTAGCTATAACTCAGAAATTTCGGCATGAGTTGAGGAAAGTTCAGTGCTCTTATTGTAAAAATTAAATATGAGATTCTATTTAGTAGATTCAGGTTCCGGAAAAAGAACCATAATAAATGCATATGATAATATTTTTTTACTATTCCAAAAAAAAAAAAAAAACTAGCATTTATCATAAATGGACCTACATTAACTTTTTAATTTTTTAGAACTTTATGTTTTTTTACATGCACGTAAATAAATTTATGCTTTATGCTTTAATATTTTACATTTTTATAATTGAATTGAGAATTTTATACACATACCTAATAATTTTTTTTCTTAATTTTTGCTATTTTTATTAAAAATTAATAATTAAAATGAAAAATACATAGTATAAATTCAATTATTTCTAGACCATTGGCATTTGTTGTTGACTTAGTAATATTTTATTGCCATTTTGGCAGAGGGGAGCCTATTGTTTTTGTATCTGATTTCATTACGCAATTTTATGTATATTTATAAACATTTTATATCTAATTTAACTAATGTATATATATATATACACACACAAAAGAGAAAGGAAGGTTAGTGCACCAATAACATCCTTTTTATAATTAAGAATCTTCTATTTATATGGAGAAAACCACTTCAATATTTAATTTTGAATATTAGGTTGATATGCAAATATGATTTTTTTAATTAATTAAAACTTTAATTTTGAATGATATATAAATTATTAAACAAAAAAAATACATTTACTAGTAGAAGGGAATTAAAAAAAAAAAGGAGAAATAAATTGCCTCAATAGCTTGTCCATTAGGCCGTATACATTTTATAATTGGTCTATTTATAATCAAAGATATGGTTTTTATTCTTCACTCTATTATTCTTTAAGCAAAATTTCGGATTAACGTCGTAGTGTATGCAATCGTATGACATTAAATTAGATTAATCAGATCTTGTGGGCTTTAAATATACACCGATGATTTAAATAATAAAATATTTTTATACACATTATTTTATTTTTAATAATATTATTATTTTCTGTCTAAATAAATAGTTGATTATAAAAGACATTGATAATTATTTATAAATTAACGGTTAAATATTTTTATTTATATATAGTATTAAATTAGTTAATCAAATAATTAAACCGATTGAATTTTGAAATGGAATCATAATCAGTTTGGTCTCTAGCCTAATTTTAGAAAATATTAGGAGTGAGAGAGAGAAGATTCTCCTCAGTTTTTTTTTTCTTGGCATTTGACAAATTTATGGATAGGATTATGATTATTATATATTTTAATGAATATCTATTTTACCCTTAATCTAATATACCTTTACCTAATTTAATTATAAATTTCTTTGACATGTAAACACATTTAGTCGGTCAATTTATTGGTTGAATTCCAAGAAAATTTTCTTCTTTGGGTACATTGTTTACCACCAAAATTTTGACTTCATGGTCTAATTGTTCATGCTTCTCTTTTAAAGTGATCATATGATGGTTGTGCCTTTTTCTTAATTTTTTTTAAAGTTGTTTTGATTTGGTGCCTTAATTTTAGGATGAAAATAAAACAACCCAATAAAAATTTCAACATTTAAATTTTATTATCATTAATTTATTAAATTATTTTCATTTATTTGAAAAAAATATTGCACTTTTATCATATAATTTATTAATTTTTTTACATTATATGATCTTTCTCGAGCTACTAATATATATATATATATATACACACTTAATATTGAGTAATTAATTGATACAATTTTCTTTAACACATAAATAGGTTAAAAAAATTATACCAGTTTTATTTTTTTAATCTACAAAGAAGAGAAAAAGGAGGATCTGAATCTCTTTCCTTTACATATGCCATGGTCCGTAGACAGGATAGCGAATTATGCCATCCCTAGGCGGTCAGGCATAGGATTAAGTGTTTAGATTGTTGGAAAATAACAATTTTGATAAAACAGCATAGTACTTTATGATTGAATTTTTTGGTAACAGATAATTTGGTCGAAAATTTTGTTAAAAAAAAAAAATTTTGGTTGAAAAATTAAATAATATAAAGTTCAATCAAATGAAAACACCTTATAATAATTTAGAAGGGTGTTGCAACTTGCAACTTGCAACAGGAGAGGATGGGTTTGTGTTATGGCAATTTGGGTTGTTTTGGATGTATAATATATAGTCTGACAAAATCACAAAATTTTAATTCTTGATATTTAATAACATATGATATTTTAGTTTTTTTATTTGTTTCTTATTAGATCAATACTTTTTTCCTAAAAAATGACACGGCATTACATATTAAAATTAAACTTAGAATATTGTCTAATATTTGAGAGCCTGAATTATTATGAGTTAACTAGCAGTTAATGTCACTAGAGTTCATATTTTTGAAAATATAAAAATGAAAGTATTATATGTTAAATATAATAAT
>CATIWK010178284.1:0-21855 GCA_949634005.1 Mallotus japonicus
TTTATATCAAATAATTAAAATGACATTATTTTAAATTACAAGTTAAATTAGTATGTCCAATATTAATAAATTGAATATAATTATTGCAAAAATCTTTATAATATAATGTTAATTTTTATAATATACATGTATATAACTCTAGTTCTATTAAATTATCGGTTCTAGTTTCGGTTCTTCAGTTCGGTACAATTCGGAGCGGTTCTGGACGGATCTCGGTTCGGAGATTTCAAATTCTCTGAACCCGTCCCAATAAAAACTTTCGGGACGGTTCGGTTCGGAGAAAGTCAAATGATCAACAGAAATTTTCGGTTCTGGAGATTTTCGATTCGATTTTTCGGGACAGTTCGGGTTCTCCAAGACCCATACTCAGCCCTAGTTGTAAGTGCCGTCTCCCTGTAAGATTAAATGGCATAATTTCAAGCCAACCCTATTCAGAACAATTTGTTGAAGCCGAGTGGGCAATAGAACATCTTTACTGTTAGGACAATGAACCAACGTCTATGGTAGAACAGGACATATTTTTTATTAAAATTACTTTTGTGCTCCTCTCTTTTTGAGACATTATACATATAGGAGGCCAAATCAATTGACGAGAGGCATTTTTTATATCGGGAGTCTTACCTATACTGAATGTATTACATCTTATGATAGAATTTAAAACACATCAACTAAAAGCTATATACTTGATTTATAAAAAAATGACATGTCTTATCCTATAAATCCTATCACTATATGTAAATACACCAAGTGTAGGTAAAAATCTCGGTGGTTAATCTTTTTACTTATTAGAATGAAATTCGTGAGTGCATAGACACGAAAAATAATTGCTGTGACTCACATTAACAACGGTTCACCCTTTTTCATGACGTAACAACTGAAAACATGTCTCAATTTCAAATTTATTTCGCATGTCCTCGTGAAACAGGAGATGTATAACGCCCAAAGACCAACGTGGGTGGACAGTGGACTACGAATGGAAAGTTATCCATCGGTTATTAAACAAACATACGCATGCCTAAATCGTGAAGCATGACTTCTGATTAAATTAAGCTCTATAAATCATCACCGACGAAAGCCCATTATTAAAGATTATAATTCGTGAAAAATGTGGAAAGAAAAAGGAAGCCTATATGGTGCACTAGCATTAATGCTTTTGAATCGGCACACTTCTTATCTAATGGCTGAAGAAGCTTTACACATTTTCAGGAATGTATAAGATGAACAGATTCTGATATGATCACCTAACAAATTCTCACTCTGAAACCAATATCCTATCCTTTTTACTATTGCTAATTTAATCTGTGGATACATGAAAAAATGCCAACAGGATTGCTGTTGATTCACATAACCACTTGTGGTGCAGCGTTAGAAAAATTTGCATTTACAAGACAAAAATTGGCTTACTTGAGATGCTCTCTCTCAATGGCTCATTCTGCTCTCTGCAAGGAAAAACTGTAACGTGTTTTCTTAACATTAACATGAGAATTCAAAGTGCCCTTGCGATATAATGTATACCATGTTGTAGCACTGTTACCGCCCCACATTCCTAATCTCGGATGTTGCCTCTTGAAGTTTCTTCTTTATTGATTTGAAACTGCTCTGTCCATGTTTGGTCCAATCCGTCGAGTAACTTCGTTTCAGAAAATCAGATATAAGAGGAGATTTCAAAGTTGAGTCCCCATCTGAAGTGTCATCATACTCTGCCACGGAGAAAAAAAAAATTAATCAAAAGATTAAATGTAGCTGTTGCAGAGAAAAATAGACTGCTAAGCATGATCCAAGCGTTTTCTGGTTTGGGACAAGATTCTACATTACAAAGATCAAGCCCACTAAGATTCTAGCATTACAGTCAGTATGTTCAAAACTAAAACATCATTATTTTTTAAACTATCAATGATAAAGGACAAGAAAACACAAGACAATTAATTCATTAGTCGGTTTGTTAACCATGAACTGGACCTCTCCATCACAGCAAGTGAGCTGAAAAACCGGCCCCTCCTCTCCATTTTTTTCCTAGCCTCACTTGTAAAAAACCTAAGAATGGCATTCCCACGTTCAAAAAGATGATGCCAGGACTATAAAAATCGCCATTAACAATGGGCTAAATCAGGATTCTATTCACCAGGCAGGTTCACAACTTGCAACTTATCTTTAGGTGTGTTAGAGGGAGAATAAAAGGTAAATTTTAATGGCCAGAAGACGAGGAATACACCCAATAACCTTTACATAGAATATGTTCTATATGTTCATACACTAAAAATATATATGCATACATGACATCATTACACGAGCAAATGATCAAGGTTCTCAAAACCTTGAAGAAGTGGAAATAGCAGACAGAAAGCATAAATTGGCAATTAACATTATGCCTAATAAAATCACAGATAAATGGTAATATCACCTGAAGACATGGGAAGCTGATATTGCTTTTTTAGGAACTTGGAAGCCTCTCTGTCTTTCTTGTGGCACAGAACTCGTATTAATGTGTCTGCATCCTCTAATCGCCGACCATGTTTATCTGAATCCGATCCTACTGAGATATGTTCACTTGCATTCATCAACATTCTAATAATTGTTTCAGTCTGCCAAAATAGGAATCGTCAGATTGCCAGTTTGACTTACAAGCGTTGACTTAGGAAAAAAAAAAACTCATTATGAGTTTCTATAAACCTGAAGGGAAAATATGCCAAGTATCTGTTGTGCAAATTTTGCTTCTTGCTCAACCAATGAACGAGGAAGGCCCTCTCCATCAGCTATATAGAAATCCTAAAAAGATGATAGCGAAATATTGAATCTTTACTTTAGTAGAAAAAAGTTTGTGCTTGTCAATCAAAATATAACTAGTTATATAATAAAACAAGGCACAGGAAGTACATTTTATTAAGCAAGACAATCCAAATTCACAAACATAGTGTTGTCAGATTTTCATGCATTGGTGGCATCCATGCCAAAATGAATTGAGATAATTTCTATCGGAATTGAGCACCAGTGTCAACGTGAATTGTTGAGTAACTGCCTCTACCTCTTCCTTTATGAACAGGTGTGTGTAATTTATTAGGAGACACATCAGGCCCTAGCTATCAGAAGCCCCATTAATATTAGACTCCCTTCTTATTTACTTCAAAATATACCAATTTCCAGAGTTGGAAATCCTAAGTTGAAAGTTCTGCCATTAGTAAGGTTCATATACCAGAAAATGACATGGAAAGTGAAGATTAACTACATTTAGCTAGCTGAGAGTAGATTACAAGTTGGCAAGAAGGCGGCATTCAAATAAGACCTTGAGATGTTCTTATAAAATTCTACCCAAATAAACGATTACATAAATTTGATTAAAATACATAACGAGAGAGAGAGAGAACCTTCAAGATATTAAAGTCATCTTCCATCAAAGTAACATCTGAATCAGAAAATGCACGAGAAGGCCCTCCATCCAATAGTACCCAAACATAGGCCTCCTAGAACATGAAAGCATACAAGATCAATTACAAAGGCGTCTCAAGACTCTCAATGTATTGGACAGTGAGATTTGAGCATACCAGTGATGCTCGAAAGATGCTCAACACCAAAAGGTCTCTGAGAGTATCATCAATCAATCCACATATGAGATCGAGGACCTATATTAGTGCCACTTCACAAACTTTATCACAAAAGTACAGTAAGAGTTTCATTGACACAAGCTCATGCACACATAAAGATGGATAATGCACTTTAATATTCATATACTATCAACATGAGACAGAAAACTTGAGAGAGAAAATGTGTGCAAACTTCAAGGACTTACAGAATCAATATGAGGTAAAAAACGTTCCAAACGAGAACTTTCAACATTGTCACGATATAAATGAAACAAGAATTTGTCCCCCAGATCCCAAAACACAACTCTTGCTCCTACAAATTACATTTAGAGGAAAAAAAAAAAGTCACTTCTCTGTGTGTATCAAATGCCATATAAATATAAGGCATGGATGTAACAAGGAGAAGATATTGCATGGGACACTTCAGATTATTTGATAGCACTAAAGTTAGCCCTAGAAAGCTGCACTTCTTTCTTTTTTAGAAAGAAAGAACAACATTATAAACTATTATTAGAACAACAGAATAAACTATTATTAGAACAACAGAATAAACTATTTTAGTAGCAGAAAAAAAGGAACAGAGGTTCATTTATGATATGATCTCAGAGAATCCATAACTTTAAAAATAAAAAAAAAATGGATAATTTAGGTTACAGGGAAGAGGAAAAGCAAAATCAGTGAAATGAACGACTAAACTCAGGAGATCTTCAAGAATCTCTAGCTTTAATAATCATGCACTTTAAGTATATCTAGAGCATGCTACATCTAGCATAGAGGATAAGATTGCCAGTCTTTGCCAATATTGAAGAACTTTTCTCTGCATTAACTGAGATCATTTTTGTCATGGTAGTATTAACTAGCTATGCATGTATATCTCTTGCTTATATTTGATAAGAATTGTGTAGTAAATAAGCTTACCAGTGAAGGCACAAATTTTGTTGATGGCACCTGTTGCAGTATCCTTGATGATGCTAAAAGTGGTTGCAAATAGTGCATCAATAGCTTCACCATGTGTTAGCAAACTATCCTCTTCAAGGGGTTCATCTTTTGCTTGATTAAATGAATATCATCCATAACCAAATATCAATATTTAGACTTAAATGCATACATATATATGTAGAAACACACTTATACAACAATTTACAAGAAGATTATCCCATTACTAATATTCAGTTTCTATTTCCAATTAAATATCCAGGGTCTCAAGTTCATCAACAAAGCTTACCGCATCTTTGGCCATGAGATGGCTTGACCAGAACCCAAGATTTTCTAATTCCATCTTCTAGTACGCCAATTTGCTTCTGAATATACTGCATGGTGTAAATTGATAAAGACAATTGAACTCAAGTAATGAACGAAAGCATTTACATGTAATGCCAAATTTCTACTAATAGACAAAAAATTCATAATTTACATGACTAGGAATTTCATAGATAAGATAACAAAATTAAGAATTTCAATGAAAATTAGCAGACATGTAAATATAAGAGGAAAGAACCTGTTCTAAAATTTCATTTCACATTTGCTTTACCATGTCAGTGATGTTTTTGCTTACTGTTATGGAAAATTTCAATTTACCTTCAGGACCTATTTTAACATCTAATTTAATTCCTGATAATGGTTTTCAAATTTCTTCACAGTTTCACATTATGCTCATTGTCCTAAAGCTTCTGAAACATAATTTCTTGGCTGATTTACTCCTCACCTCAAAACTATGCATCAACATGGCCTTAATTTTTTCTATTCTATCCCATCCTTTTTGCATGAGAAAACAAAAAGTAAGCAAAAAAAAAAAGTATAGATTTCACTTAAAATTAAGTAGGCAAAGCAATTACAAGATTTAAAAGTTTAACCAAATTGACAAGTTAAAAGAACTCCTTTGGAGAGTATTTAACCTCAAGCATAACATTGGTATTTTCAACCCCTAATTTAAGATTTCTATTTTTGAACAACATTAATAAGTCAAAAACACTTACTTGAAGAGTATTCAACCTGATGCAAAGTCTTGGTAGTGTCAATTCATTCAGCTTGTACTTCACATTGTCATCCAATGGTGCAAACTCCTGGAGCCTTTTCTTAATTACTGGAATGGAAGTCTCCGTATAACGAGTTAAAGGAGGAGCAGATGGATAAAGGTGATTCCTGTCAACTGCAGCATTACAGAAATTACAACGAAAGTAAAATAGGGATTGGGATCACAACTCGGGATATTTGAAAGCCTTGCCTTAGCAAGGAGACAGAAGCTACAGAATGTACACAGAAAAAGTTTGGAAATAAGAAAATTTCTGCATTATTATGAGAAGACACTGGAGATCCAAGAATCCCTCCACCCCACTACACACAAACACACACAAAAGACAAATAAAAAAGACACTTGCAGCAGAAAATCAATCAAACATTGGTATATCCAAGAATTTTCTTTCCAGTTACATGAAAGAAAATTCCAAAAAAAGAAAAAAGAGTAGATGAATCTGGCCATACGGTATTACACATTAAGCACTTAATCAGATACCAATTTTTTACAAATGACATAAGTGACTACCTAGGAAAATTACCCACAGAGGTTATCAAAAATCAACAAAAATCAGATGTCACACCATACCAGGAATAGCCATGCAATTATCCAACCAACTGGAAATCTAGAGGTCTCGTCAAATCACAGCAATATAACTGGAATGCTTGGTATAACCAACAATAAAAATTCATCAACTAGCACCAAATACAGCACCAAGATAACCTTGTTCTAGCCATATTCAATCAACTTGTTTGTACAGTATTTATTTCCCTATTTTAGAATGTATCAACTCTAAAGCATCACATGACAGATGACCAGCTCAGATCAACCAAATAATCCATGCCGATGGAAGAATTCTTAATCTGGCCAGCCCCAATAAGCTGTAGCTGATCACCCCAAACATAAAGAAAAATGTAATCAACGTCAGCACAACAAATCCTGAAAAGTGTATCAAACTATTACATTCAACATCTTGCTCACCTAACTGGATATTTCTACCAGGCAAAAGAATCGTCTGTAACTAGTTTTAGCTTTTTAGCTGCATGAAACCTTAATTTTAGCAAAGTTATTAGTTTATGCATTGAGAAAAACACAAGTTGCTTTTGGAGATATCATTATGCTTCAAAAAACCAACTCTAGAGAATGAAATAGTAAAAGCTGCCAAAGAATTTTAAAGGAAGGAATACAGAGGTCTCTACTCTGAGATGGCACAAGCAAAAATCAAAGTTAGAGAAACAAAAATTTAAAGAATACTAGGATTTCATTCACTGTACAAAAAACTTAGGTTTCTCAAGCAAAAACCACAACAAGAAAAAAGGAAGAAAATATACAAGCAGCATATGATACCCTGGGTACGCAAACAAATAAGATATTGTTACCTAACTGGCTGAGCATTTTCAGCAGATAAGCATCCAGGCTGTGAAAAATTATGGATAATAAAGCTTGTAGATGGGTGATATCCATAGGGAGATTCAAGCCAAAGAACTGATCCACTGTCTGCAAGTTAAATTCAATATACCAGGGGAATATCAACAAACAAAGCATTCAAGCTGCACAATAGCATACATATAAATACAAAAAAAAACTAAGTACATGAAGAATTTATAGAGAAACTTCTAAGCGAGAATACTAGTGGATTTGCAATGACATTCAGAGTATGAAAATTATTCTGGGAATATCAACAAACAAAGCATTCAAGCTGCACAATAGCATACATATAAATACAAAAAAAAAAATAAGTACATGAAGAATTTACAGAGAAGCTTCGAAGCAAGAATATTAGTGGATGTGCAATGACATATTCAGAGTATGAAAATTATTCTTTTCGGCCGGTCTGTTCATGTCTTTCATATGAAACACAAAATCTTCAGATCATGAAACATAATTTCTAAGTTTAAGTAGAGGCATACCACAAACAGAAGTGTTTTTAAAAAATGGCCTCCATCCTAATTACCTAATTATCTAAAATGCTAATGTAAAGAAAAATTTCTAAGAAAATTGAATTTTTTAAAGTTTTGTGTACCTCCTCTATAATCCTGAAAACCTCAACTATAGATGCTGCCTGGCGTTGATGAAATGATAAAGGCTCCCATTCCTGCATGAGCCAAAGTTGAAGTTGGTTGAATTGCTCTTCTTCGAAATAAAAATTCAGGTCCATTCACATTGTGTGTACAGAAGGGAGAGAAAAGAATTAAATAAACTTATCCTTCCCCATGCACATACAAAACTTGGCAAAGTATGCTGCAAGCAATACTTTAAGTCATCTCAGACAAGCCAGCATCAGGGTATCAAGAATAAACGATAGGCAATTTGCATTACTTCCATCAAAAATCGCAGTTATTTTCCTTCAATAAAAATATATATCATGCTTGCACTGATAACAATTTGCAGAAACCTCAGTATCACATGATATTCTCTCCTTTGTTTTTATTTTCCACTCTCCTTTTTTTAAAATCATGCACTTTTACAACGTACTCAAAAGGATACTAAAATTTCATAATGTCACTACATGCAGTTTGGACTGACCTCAATATCAAAAGCACGTCTAGTCCATTCCAAGATATGAGCATGCTGGGATATCACCCAATCAAGAATGAGTGGTGTAGAAACTTCTCCAATCTGAGTGAAGTAACAGATAAACTTGTGAAGTGATATCAAAAAACAATAAAACACAGAAAGCATCATATTACAATTCTAAACCAATAAAAAGCTGCACTTCAACTATCAAAAATGGGGTTAAGCCTATAACACAAAACCAATTGGCTTGATGTGGAGTTATAAATGAGGTTGAGCCCCTTTAACACAGAGGCCTGTTAAGAATCCATGGGCCCAATGGGGTTAAGCCCCTTTAACACAAAGGCCAGTTAAGAATCCATGGGCCTTGAGAGTGTTGACTCGCACCCACACATGTGAACTTATAAATAGGGTTGAGCTCATCTACCACAAAACCAACTGACTTTTGTTAAGGTCAAATCTACATCACTTATAAGCCACTTTATTTCTTTATACTTTTCTAATGTGGGATATATTCTCCAACAAAAAGTAGCCAATTTTGACTTCTGTTAAGGTCCAATCTACATCACCTATAAGCCACTTTATTTCTTTATACTTTTCCAATGTGGGATATATTATCCAACAAAAAGTAGCCAATTACTGGAAAAGTGATATACGATCATCTCCATGTAACAAAAATAAGACAAAGGCAAGCAGTCAGCACATGACCAAAAATAATAAACAAGAAGAAAAGCCATCAATTATCAGCAAGCAGATTTGATTTATAACCATGTCATACATCAGTATGACCGATTAATGACAGCCAATCAATGTAATGTGAAAACCAATATAATTGATATCCTTAAAAAATTTGTAACTTGACACAGATTCTATGACCTGATAGTGTTCCAAAGTTTGATTGCAAGAGTGAAGTGATGGATTTGCTTCCAAAGCAGCAGTAGTATGTAGCTGGGTCAAGTAGTCATCCAACATTTTAGCAGCAGGAAGAACTGACCTAACATCTTCAGAAAGAGATGACACTCCCTTAAGGAAAGGCTTCTGCATTTTGACATGTGACAATTGATTTAGAGTAAATTTATGCCAGCTGCAACTAGAATGAGATAGTTATAACAACACTATGTACAGAAACAAACCAGTCTTTCCCCATAGGATTGGTGCAACAGGACAACTAACATCATTAGGGACTCAGGACACCATTGACGTAACACTGGCCAAAAGATATTAAACTCTCTTTCAGCAATCAACTTTAGTTCCTTAGCAAGCATAGCCAATGGAGGCATCCTTTGTACTTTAGCTTCAAGATCTACTTTATTCGCAACCTAACATCATAAATATCTCTACTTTCAATACGAGAATTAAGAAGATGATCAACAAAAGCTCAATTACACCTAACAACTTCTTTGGCCACCTAAGAACACAATATACCAATGTAAGAATGTGACCTCAGAAAATATAACACAAGGAATCATAAATGAGACTCACCCGCACATATGCAGCTTCAGTAGATTTCTTGACTAAAAAATTAAGCTTGCTAGAAATCTTATCATCTGAAGCAGTCAATTTTCTTAACTGCATACACAAGACAAGAGTCTTCACATAAGACAAAATTTAGGATAGCTATAATAATTTTTTATTCTGTACAATACCAACAGACTATACCCAGCACCTAGCTGATTACCAAATGCAATTACCTAAAAGAATGAAAACACGGACTTGACAATATATGTTCCCATGATTTGATTAAAGTTCTGAAAAAGAATGCTTCAGCTTGGCATTGTTTTACCAACTGGGAACACTTGCTTGCCTGCTTTTTCCCTGAAGGGAAATTTCATGGCAATGAAGCAGCATCTGCTATTTGTTTAAAGGATAGAGGGATGAGCATTAGGGAGCAATGTGCCTTTTGAAGGAATTATTTGAAGAAACGAAAGACACATAAACAAAAATCAAACACCCAGTCAATGAACATTATCTGTAATAGAATTGTACCCATAAGATTGATAAGAGACAAATGAAACTTCCATGGAATAAAGGGGATTAAACATGAGTAACTCCCAAAGTGAGTAAAGTCATGAGAATGGTGTTCCAGCTTAAATGGAACCAAATAAGAGTGAGACCGAATAGAATTCCTATTTTCTATGAAAATGCGTCAGAACCTTTGTAGTACTACAGTCTAAATTTTCCCGAATTAAGTTAGAAAGATGGCCAACGTTATTGCCAAGTAATTTAAGACTTGCTGAAGATAATAAGCTGCTATCTCCTTGCAAACAACGTAGTCAGCTCAGATGCAACACAAACTCAATGCATAGACCATACTCTTTCCTCTTATCACTAGTCACATATCAGTAACAAAAAGCATGCTGGTCAATAACTATGTTTGAAATCATCAGTTTCCTAGCAAGCCTGAGAAAGGACTTGCATTAATTTATTAAGAAGCAATTAGCATGTGTAAACACCAAGAAATGATAACTTTCATTTATTTAAATTCCAGATCAACTTTCAATTAGCATAAACTGGACGATCACCATATATGCATAAATTTTACAGACTGCAGCAAGATATTACCTTAATTTTACCACTAACATCAAAAGTAGGAACTCCAACTGCTGATACCAGAGTCATCAATGTTCTGAAACAAGATGGTTTCTGAAAGGGAAAAAAATATAAAGAAAATCTGACCACATTTTATAAGTCATAATGGTAAAACAATCATAAAATATTAATAATCATGAGCTGAATGCTCAAGTTTATGCATCAATCCAGAAAATAAACTCTCTTAGTCTTTGTGTGTGCAATTTACAAGTCACGGAAGGAAGTTCCAAGCACACAACAACATAAGAAATGAAATTTGCATGTTCACTCCTGCACTCCCACTCTCCGACTGCCTCATCAAAATGCAGCAGCCTTGTGCAAAAATCCTAGTTCACATATGCATCAAACCAGTTGAAAATATAGAGCGATTAATTTTATTTGCATATGACTTAATGCTACCATGAAACTGAATTAAAAATATCAACAAAAACTGGGGAAAGAAATTTTTGACAATCAACTAAAAGAGTTGATGATTGCTGACTTGGGCGGTATTCAAATATATACAAAAATCATGTGTGCGCATATGCATATTCCTTCAACCTATTATACAATGACCTATGTGGAACAAGAATTAAAATTATTAAGCAGAAGATCAGCTAAAAAGAAACTAGTTAGATCTAAATGTTTTGGCAATCACTTGTGGCAGAACAGTAGAATTTGATAAAACAATACCACTAAAGATTAGCAAATTACCTGACCAAAATGCAGATGATAATCTTGCAATACACTGTCACACCAAATGCTTATTGAAAGGAAAATAGAAGAGACCAATTTGAACTTGAAGTCATGATCATCAAATTGCCTTGAACATACTAGGCTACTCATATACTGCTCCTCCTTCCCATCAGCTTCTTCGGCAGATATAAATTTCTGCAACTCAAGGGCTGCATTTTCTAAAAGCAACCCCCCATCTGTCTCTACAAACTTCAACAAGGTATTTTGTTAGTGAATGTAAAAAAATCATCTTCAGGTTTCAATGAGGGTGTAAGCATACTTCCATATAGTGAAAACAATAAAAAGCTTATAAGTGGTGTACATTGAACCTTAACACAAGCCAATTAATCTTGTGTTACATGGGCTCAACCCCATTTATAAGTCCATACATGTGTGCGTGGGCCAACACTCTCGAGGCCCGTGGACTTGTTAACATGGTATCAGAGCACTGATCTCGGGCTCATGTTTAAGACCTGGAGTTGGGTGCGGCCCGTTTGTGTTTGACAAGTGTAACTAGTCCAAGCCGGTTACACTTGAGGGGGAATGTTAGAATCCCACATGGAAAAATGTGAAAATAATAAAGGGCTTACAAGTGGTTTAGATTGAATCTTAACACAAGCCAATTAGTCTTGTGTTACATGGACTCAACCCCATTTATAAGTCCACACGTGTGTGAGTGGGCCAACACTCTCGAGGCCCGTGGACTTGTTAATACATATCATGCCAAGCTATACGAGCATTAAGTTAATTTGCAGTATGAAGATTGAATCCGACAGTGTCACAATAACAGCCATAGCATTGAAATAATTTCTCAATATCAGTTGCTATGAACTTAAAAATAACAACTGCAATGGCAGACAGCTACTCAACCACAATACCAAAAAGTGCCTTTCTATTAATGTTAAGCATAATGGGATATAAGAAATACCTGTTGAAAAAGAACCCACCCATATATTGCATTGTGTAATTTCTGAGTGATGCCTAAAGTACGCCAGGTTAATTTTATAAGGGATAGGACCTCATCAGCTTCCTGACAAAATTTCAACTAAACTGAGCTCATCCTAGATAACACAACAATGTGACATATTTGACACTGCTTAACTAAAATTAAGACAAGAAATACCTCTATTAGTTGGCCTTCATCAAGAACATCAAAAACACCACAAAGTAATTTCTCATAAAGTCTTATGTTTAAGTGATAGCTAGCAGTCCAATAATAGGTTTCACCTGCAACGCCGAACCGCCCAGGCAAAGACGACAAATGTATGGCAACTTGTCTGATAGAAGCTAGAACCGCAACTCGCTCAGAAGGTGACATTATAGTGTCCCATTCCTACAGCATCCAGAAAACCATGCAGGTAAAGAATGAGGAACTTTTAGGTCAACTTTCAGTAAATGGGAAATTGCAATACCTTCTCATCTCTGATCTTTGCAACATGGTCTCTGATGCTTAGATGTTCAGTTGCTATGCCATTAGCAGAAAAACAAAGAAATTCTTCTATTATATTTGCCTGAAAAAATAATTGAAAAGAAAATAGCACACTCAATTTTTTGAAAATCTTCAATTTTTCTTTTCATATAAAAATTAAATGATCACTCCAATAATATGTTCTGCACATGGTTTGAGAATCACACAAACACCATAAAGAGCATGCACTGAGACAATGTTGGAATTTAATAATCCCACATAACTGGATCCAACATTTAACTAGCAGAGCAGCCTTATACAATCAATCAGACAGAATGACCGTCCAAAAGAACATCTATATCATATCCAGTTGTCAACTTCATAATTCAGAAAGCTTGGCCCTTATTTATAGTCGTATACTCGTATAGAGAAAATGAGAATGACAATGCCATTTCACACTTTTTTCAATATATAATACAGCAGTCTAAGTTCAAGCCCAATGAAAGATTACAGCACAGGGAGGGGGCAGTATGATGCCAACATATATACAATTAGTCTGTCATAAACCAAAGTAGAGCTCTCACCCCTCCAGAAATCATAGTTCAAACAACTACATTTTGAAGCAATAGCAACAGTTCAAATGAACATCTCCTGCATAATTATAGAGATAAGGCCAATATTCAAACAATGGCAGCAGCTGTATTATAGACATTCACATAGGTTTGTCAGTACTATCTGTGTTAACCATGACTTTACCGTATACATTAAAAGTAAAAGAACTGCAAAATTAGTGGCAACTGTGAGGAAAAGCAATACTAATTGTACCATATTTGAACACATGCATAAATATGTCTGCCTAGTTGTGTGTGGAAAAGGAAAGACAAACAACTACAAAATAAAGTTACTCATTACCTGTCTATTCTTCCATTGCATATAAGATTTTTCGTTACGAAAATCAGACTTGAAAATTCCATTCAAAAGCCCCAATGAAACATGAGTAAGGTCAATCTGTCCATACATTCTCCTTGCTGCCAACTGCATCAAATTTCGCCTGATGCAAGCATCCATTGCCTCTGATATCTAGTAAAGAAGCATTACTTAATTTAGAGATTGAAGCAACAACTAACTGATTACAGAAAAGCACAATCAAGTAAAGCAACAGAGGCTCCATTTCACTGAGTAATCACTGCAGATTGAAACCAAGGCCAATAACATCACAAAATTTTTTTATAAAAGCACTAATGAAGAATATTTCTTCCTGAAGAAGCACTATTTACTTCAGAGACTGAAGCAACATCTAACTGATCACTCAAAAGCACAATGAAGTAAGCAACAGAGACTCCATTTTACTGAGTGTTAAACGCACATTAAAACCACAGCCAGGTTCACCATAGAAACTTTTATGAAAGCATTAGCGAAAGTTATTTCCTCCTTTGAAAAGAAATTCAGTGAGAAATCTCTCTAATGCTTTCATACACTTCCACATAAACATAATGATCAAAACTAAGAATGAAACACTAAAATTAATGGCCTCAAATTATAGTTAATCTATAGGGATCACCATCTGAATCATGCAACCATCTAACCTAAAATTCTACAACTTTTTTCTTTAACTAAAGCCTAAGGTGATTCTCTCAAGATTATACGAAATCATATCCATTAAAGATTACCTTTATTTGTCAATGTCTACAACCCATTGAGTATCTAACAAGAAAAATTTATGATCCAAGTTCACCACAAAAAAAACTGGACCTAAACAGACACTAATCACCCTTAAAAGTTCATAGAAATTGCACTGTAGCTCCATTTTAAAAGATGAAATGAGAGACAAAGATCTCGTAGCTTGCCTGCATCTGAGCACGGACAATGTCAATGAACTCTGAATTTTTTCCTAAAGATTGAGATTGTGGAACCATTTTCTCCTTCTTACTTTTCAACCCAGACAAAAATTTGGAACTCTTTTCTCTCTTTCCTTCATCAGCTGAATAGCCTTCAACACTAACACGCAAAGAATAAAAGATGAGAATGAGAAAGAAAGTGAGGCAAGAAAACATTCCAATTGCCCATCAAACAAGAAAGAAGTTAGAAAATAAAAAGGAAAGCATGCTCATAACATATATGTCACACACACACAAAAGGAGAGTAAGTGTATGAATTTCAAAACACACTCAAGTTTAAGCACAAGTGTATGAATTCCAAAACACACTCAAGTATAAGTATTTCCAACATTAGTACAACACATGGACACGTACACATAAGTGCACACATTAGTGCATGCTCACAAATAGACACACACATAGGAGAGGAGTACCTAGAGGCCCCAGACAGAAAAATAGATGCAAGCAGCAACTCATACGCTGATTCCCGCAAATCATCGTCAGATAATCCTTCAAAAATCCTGAAGTTATGTATCAATTCACTCAAAAGGATAAAAGACTAATGCTCTTAAGAGAAATAGAATTTCACATGTGGGAAAGTTTCTAAGAGAAACTGCACAACTGCCTTTTCTTTTCAAATTGCAGAGCTTCTCTTGCATCACTTTCATGAGAAAATATAATTTACCAGTTAATACCTGTATTCAGACTAGGTAAACCAAGCGGAGGAATTTCTGAACTCTTTTGCACAGACCTTGCAGGTGAATCTTTTGATATATTATATCTACTACCACAGTCATTTCCAAATGTTGTGGGATTCTCATCATACGAACAATGCATCTGTCTCGACGATTGTGACGCATTAATGGTTTGCCGCACTCTAATTGGAGGCGGCACACGTCTAGGAGGAGACCCAGCTCTGTCAGGATCAGAAACAAGAAAATAGGAGTCCCTTACTAGTGAATGACTCTGCAAATACAATAACAAAATTAAATTACAAGTCAAAACTGCTCAAGTTTAACTGCAACATATTTCAAAGAAAAAAAAAAAGTTAAAACCATACGCCTATTCATTTACCGTGACAGGATAAGCAGATTCCAGTGAGTACTTCTTGTTAGCTTCAGTGACATCGATAACTCCACCTGACATAATGAAAAAACAGCACAGGCACAATTACAACAGCACAATTAAATTAAATTCAAAACTATCCGAACAGAGCAGCGACTAGCTGTTAGCTTTCCTCGGTTTCCTCAGCTGCTAAAAACAAAGACAGAAATGGAATTTTTTGGTTTTGGTTACCTGATTTTAGGCAGTGGAGGATGTAATCAGTACTGAGAGTATCGAAATCGAGATTAGAGAGGGAAGTGATAGGACCGGTGGGAGTCCGGAGTTCTTTGATCAAACCAGAAGATAAGAGGAATTCTAAAAGCTTCCGGCGATCGCGACGGTAGCGCTGCAAAAGAGCTGCCCGCTCCATCTCCATGTCTGATTGAATAGTTCACCGCTAATTTTAGTTTGGAGTTGGATAGACAGAGAGATAGGCCAAGTGAGTGGTAAAAGGAATTTGAAGTGTGGAAATGGAGAAATAGAGGTACCAACTTAGTCCTACTACTACTAGTTTTTAGTCAATAAAGAAAAGGTAAGGTTGCATTTCGGGGAGCGCGAAAAGCTGACGGCAAAACAGACATACTGCTTTTTTTTAATTGTTTTTTCAAATAAAAAAGAAAAGATTCCTTTTGGATTTTAAAATTTCTTCTTTTAACTTCTTTCTAATAATTTTTTTCCCAAATTAAAATCATCATTTCATTTTTCTTTTTTTTTTGAGGCAAAATTAAAATCATCATTTCATTATGTTTTTGTGGATCATTATGCATTCACGTTTAGAGGTAGTGGATCTCTAGAGAAATTGTTATAGTAAAAAAGTTCATTAATTCTAATTTAACCTTAAATTTTTTATAAGTTGTTAGCTAGTAACCTTAAATTTTTATGAGCCACTCAAATTGAGTGTTAGAAATAAAACTTGAACTCAAGCATAAAATTTTAGTTATGACAAGTAATTATAAGTTGAACTAATTCAACAATTTTAAAAATAAAATGAACATCCAGCTCCTCCCAAATTAACTCTTTCAAAAAGAGCTTACAAATCTTTTTAATATGAACCATTAATATCTAAAAACGTTCAATTCATACAGAATTATTAGGAGGAACAAAAATCTTTCAACCAATTTACAATGTAATTTATTTTTACATAAGAGAAAAAAGTACCCTTTTTTCTTTTTAAAAGGATTTTTTTTTTTTATTCATGATTAGGTATCAATATTACCAATTTATTCATGGTTCCTACAAATAAAATGTTAACTAAAAAAAAGCTACAGCCTTCTTGTTTTAACAAAAGCTTTTCCAGAAAAATTAACAAAAGAAATAAGTTATTAGAAGGCAAATCTTGATCCGGGTACTCGTGAAGTACCCGTGGTTTAGAAAAAAAAAAAAAAAAAACAACAACAAAAGAAAGGCAAAAAAACATGGATCATATTTTTTCAATGTCAAACATTGAAGTGGCATTTATCGTTAATCACAATGTACAAAAGAAAGCAAATTACAAGCTTAAAATTCGGGCTGATGCAGCCGAGGCTTTCCACGAGAAATTAAGCAAGAATAACGGAGAAGATAACAAATCCAGCAACTTTTTCGAAGAAATCTTAACTTATTTCTTTGATAACACACCTCTTACAAATTCAACAACAACCCTTCAAAGTTCAAACATTTCCAATACTAGAAACACAAAGAAAACAAAAACAAAAAAAAAAAAAAAAACTTGGAATGAAGTATACATAATAAGTCTAAAATATGCTGCCTATCTAACAAAAATGAAAATAAGAGAAAAAAAAAAAAAGCTATAACGCGTCCTGAGCAACGCCAATATACACATGCGCTATCACACAAGAAAGAGCAAGAACGCAACAGTGTCAACCATAACAAGAAGAATAGCTTTTTAGAAAGCACTCCTCATTCTAATGACATGCTATGCATAGAAAAATTGTTCTGAGTAGAACCAAATGCAAAGTTCACCGACCTGCAACATCAATCACAATCATTTTATACTTCCTCCCTGTCTCGGCCACTGCTCTTCAAGATATTGTACTTGCAGAGAGGGCAGGTTGCATTAATATAAAGCCACTTATCTACACAAGCACAGTGGAAGTGGTGACCACAAGGAAGTTCCCTCAGCTCAACTCCATCATCATAAGCAGAGAGGCAGATGCAGCATTCCTACAAGTTACCAGAAACATCACTCCATCATGCAAGTATTCATCAAACAAGGAAAGAAGTCTTTATCATTTAACAAAATGATTCGTCTCAACATGATCAGGAACAGACTTGTAATTTCACAGGTCTTAAGTATGTCATCAAGTAATCTTCTAGAAAAGAAAAAGGGCATCAAACTAAAAAGTAAAATAATTGAGTATTGAAATACATACTGCATCCTCATCTGAAAGAACATGTTCCACTGGTGAATCTGTGCCGCATTCAGTCATTATTCCCCCCAGTGGCCCTTGCTCATCACCAGCAAGCTTCTCATTATTTTCAACTCTTCGAAATTTGAATTTGGAGAGCTGATCAATGTCTTCTTTGGATGCTCCTTCCTATTTGAATAAGTTGTAAACATGAATGAAGAAAAGTAAAAAGAAAACATAGGCATAGAAATTACAACAGCACAATTTTTATCACTTCAACACAAAATATGTTCACTAAAAGCTGCATTCCACACTTAAAAATGCAAGCAGGAAAAGATCAATTGTCATGCCTCTATAATTTTGGCATAAGCCAAAAGGCTGCAATGAAATCTCTCCTACCTTATCATTTTCCAAATCAGATATTATTTCTAATATGACTCCATCTTGTTCATTTCTCTAAATTGTACTCCTGATTAGTTGAATAGAACTTCTAGGCTCTAGCTTCTTATTCATCTCGTTTAATATCCACATTGCACATCTATATACTTGTTTGATACAAATACCTGTTTATCCATTTTCACATATATCAGAGAACACTAAAAACTTGGAACAGAAGACTCAACAGCTTTAAAGTCCATATAATTACCCAAATTGAACATTTGCGCATGAATATCTCTCTCCTGAGTCCCATATAGAAAATTTTACATATTAAAATCATAATGCACACAATGTTAACACTCAACTCAATTAAATTTTAGGGGTACATGTACTCAATGTAAATTTTAAGTTTCAGAGAGTAAATCTAACTCCCAGTGCCAATGCCAACACCAAAAAGGGATAAAAGATTTTTATCAGAATGGCCTCAAGACAATGATAATGTTGCAGTTATGCAAAATTCAAAACCAGACACACATATATTAAAGCATGACCTACCTGGTCTGCAACTGCATATAAGATGGCTATAATACACGGAAGACAGCAGCAAACGGCAATGCCAATGACACATGCCAGGGCAACACAGAAAACAACAAAGAACACATCAAAACCAAGAAAAACGATGCAAAGCCTGCAAATCAAATTCCAGACCACAAACTGTAAGACACAACTGCAGCAAAAACACTTCATAAAATCATTTTAAGAAAATTGACATGAATTGGTGAGAACAAACCAGTAAAGTCGAGGAGAATTATGCGCTAAAGCTTGACCACCGGCAGATACCCAATAAAACCCAATAATCCACCAAATAAATGAAAACATGGTATTTGCAGATTCCAGATGCTTAGCCACGCTGCCGCAAGCATTAAGCCATTAACATACAAATTGTAATATAATTTCATATGCCACACATGTATTGACTATTGTAATCTCAACAAAATCAAAATGCCACGGACCTAATTCTTCTAAAAATATGAATTATAATTTCACAGAGATGTATTATAATAGCAGAATTCTCATATTACAGATCAAAAACAGCCAAATGCTACTACTATTGAACAAATTCTTCTCAAAGTATGTAACTATGTAATATAATTTCTAGGATTACTGATTAACCCAGCAAAATATTATAAACATCATCAATTTACAATTGCAAAGCGTACCTGATTCCATCATCATGCTCCTCCAACTGGGCCAAAGTGACATACTCACCAGAATCCCCTCGCGACCCAGAACTCAAATTCCCATCACTACCAACCCCTCTCTCCGCTGAAAACCCAACTCTTCTCCTTCTCCTTCTCCTATACTCAACACAAACGCAAACCATATGCAAAACACACTGCAGTCCATACCCAATAATCCATAACCTCAAAGGCATACTAGTGTGCTCATTTCTGCCCAATATCAGCACCGCAACAGCCACTGCTACGAACGCAAAATTCCATATTATATCAAGGATTACAACCGGCTTCGAATACGCCCAGTCGCTCTGGCGTTCCTCGAGCTGCTCAGCTGCCGTCTCACGAACCAGCATCGAGGGTTCTCGCATCATGCGACGGCTGCTCGCACGGCGGAGGAACCGAGCAGCGTCGCGGAGGGATTGTCGGCGGGCGGATCGGCGGGAGGAATTGTTACCGCTGTTCAATTCACCTTGGGAACCGGAAGAAAGCAACGGCGTCGTATCGACGATGTCATCGGAGGATCGAGTTCGGGTCGGAATCGGGGTTGCGCTCGAGGTCGGGTTCACTGCTGACATTTTGGAGATTGTATTAAAAACATTCAAGGATTCTGCTCTATGCCATGAAATCGAAAAGAGGGATTTGTAGATTACAGAAATCTAGAGGAAGATTTTTAAGGAAAGATTGAATTGTTGCTGTGAATTTTGGATTGGAGAAACCGTGGATGGAGATTATTATTATTATTGTTATTATTGAAATTGATGATGAAAGTTATCGATAAAGGGTTATTGCTTTGTCGTTTTGGTACGGCGATTACTGTTGGGGAAATTAATATTTTCACATGTCGTTTAGATTGCAATTAGTTGATGATCGAGGAATATTCATTAATTATTATTATTATTATTATTGCAAATCACTCTACTTTTGTTCAAAAAAAAAATCACTCTACTTTTGCATTAGCCATCTTAAATACTCAATTATGATTTTACTAATTAAAAATATGTTAATTTATCTTCTCTTGCAAAGTTTATTTTTGCGATTTTAATTTATAAATTATATGACCACAAGTAGATTTTTTTTTTCACGTTAAAATTCAAGAGGTTTAATTTTCTACTAATAAAAAGATCGCGATTCAAATTATGCTCTATATTAAGGTGTCAACAAGTCCTCCTTTTATAAGCTAATGGCTCAAGTGATGGACATTGTAAGATGGAGTCATGAATTCAATTCTCCATTCCTCTTTGATCTCTCAGTTGTTGAAAAAAAATATCAACAATTTCTACCACTCCTGCTTTATATTAAGGTTTGTCAACACCTTCTATCACTTGAACTATTCATGGAGAACAATTATAAGTAGAGTAAAAAATAAAAAAAAAACATTAGATAATTTTATAAAACATTTACTTACTGTAAAATTAATATCAAACTACAACATTCAAGATTTATATATATATATATATATAATATAGGCCAAAGGTACAAATTGGATCTTGTACTTTACGCCAAGGACTGAATTGGATTCTCATGTTTTTTTTGTTCCCTTTTGGAACTTTTTTTTGCAAAATCGTCTCAAGTTGGACCTCATTTAAACGGAGGTCCAAATAGACGTTAAAAATTGCATTGCTGGACTATAGGGCCCATCGAACCTGTCTGCCTCAGGTGCTACGTCACAACGCACTCCTTCCCCTCTCCATCAAGTGAGTTACACGCACATGCTAAAAAAACTCCTTAACACCACCACCATCTGTACCATCCAACATCACCGTTACCTCCACCATGCAACACAACCACCACCACCAGCAATCAACACCACCAATATCGACACCACCACCTGCACTTTCATCATCAATTGCCATCATCACCACAAGAACCTATTGTCATCATTACCACAAGAACCTATTACCATCATCACTACAACACCAAACACTGCTATCCTAACACCATCCACCACTATCAAAAGCCAGCACCATCATCTTCTCCCACAACGATGCAAGCTCCTAATTTTAGAAAAGAAACCATTTTAACGAACCACTACTACAAACAGACTTAATCAAATAGATATTCAATAGAACTAGCTCCTGCTATAACTTAACTCG
>CATIWK010178289.1:0-11427 GCA_949634005.1 Mallotus japonicus
CCACCCTAAATCCTCTTTCAATTATTCAATTCTCCCATTGATCTACGTCAACAAGGCAATAACCCAGTTTGTAACCCAATGAGCAAGATCAAATAACGAACAAATAATCTAAACATTTTTCTTGTTTTGATCGCAAAATCAAAGAGTTCGATCAAATAAGGTAAAAAGCTCAAAATTTTTTACACAAAAGCAATAACCAAAAGCATCTATGCCAATGTCCAGTTCAAATTTCAATCTGAACAACAAATAATCCAAAACGATGGCACACAAATCAAATGATTCATAGTTTAATTTAATGATTATACCCTTTATTTATTTTTTAAATCAGAGAAAAATTGATCTACGACCCGAATTGAACCAAAAATTTTAATCTAGAAAAGAACCGATTTTTAATTAAAAATTTTAATCTCCAAATTAAACCAAACCAAAAATGTGGAGCAATTCCAAAATCATAATTTTTAAATCTCTAATACTTTAAAGCAATTCCAAAAAATTACATTATCCGAATCCAACTAAACCGTACTCATTCCAAATCACCATCAAGCAAAAACACACTCTTAAGTACAAATATTAACTAGGAAATTAATTAAAAACAAAACGTTTTGTATGGTTGACAATTTTTATGATTAAAAAAATTATTTTTTACTATATTGTTATATTGAAATACATTCTAATAACACTATTAGACAATGTCGATTCATTCTAGTGCTGGCTCAGTCCAGTCACAGAGTCGGCTCCATTTACAGGTTGAGGGTTTAATCCTCTCACCTCTCTGGCCAAAAAAAAAAAAAGACAATGTCCATTCAATATGGAATATTGATAATTGTCATACTTAAAATTATTATACGAAACTATAAATTAATGGTATACTACTGATATCCAACTAATGTGGTGCCTTACATCCTTCATTACACTAGCACTTCAATCATTGTAAAAAGGCTTAATACATCCTAACCATTTAACATGTTTTCTTGGTTTTTAACTTCAAATTACAAATTGATCATTTTAATACCTGAATTTGCTAAAAACATCACTTACAAGTATTTCTCATCTAATTTATATATTTAAATAATTTCATTTCAAATTTATAAAAAAAATATTTAAACATTTCAAATAGTGCGAAAAGAGTTGATAAGTATTGTTTTTACCAATTTTAAGCATTTAAATTTTCATTTTGTAAATTGATGAGGCAATCTGATAAAAGATGACAAGTATTTTTGTTAACTAACCATGTCAAGTTTGCCTAACTGTTGTTATTTCTAGCTTGAGTTTCACTCAACTTGGGCATTTGGTCTAGTGGTATGATTCTCGCTTAGGGTGCGAGAGGTCCCGAGTTCAATTCTCGGAATGCCCCCTGAAACTGTGTTTTTTTTTTTTAAAGTTGATGCAAAGCGTAAAAAGTGGAGGACACAGAGAACACAGAAGGGAATCAATGATGGTTCCTGGTTTTTTATGAACAACCAAATAAAAAATCCAATGCAAACACTGATCTAATAAATTAGTAGACAACAAACAACTGTTTACAGCAGAAGAATTCTGTATCATAGACAAATCCTAACTCTCAAACTATATTATATCTCACTCAGCTTCCAACTCTTTTAGTTTTCTTTTCTTTTTTTTCAAGTTACGGTATATTTCAGAGCATTTTGAAATGATTTTGCTGTCCCATTTTCACTCCCTCTGCCTTCTGTGCCATTTGTATTTGCATTTGGACATGACCCTTCAGTCGAATTGCTACATGTTTTTGCTTTGTTATCCACACCAAGATAACTTGACAAAGCTCTTTTCACTCCGAACCCACGTCGATGAGGCTTGTTGCTGTTGTGGAGAAATGGAGTTCTTTCTCCCTTTGCAGGACTAATAAGTGTTGCAGGTGAAAAGCTTGGCGTACTGAATGTTGTTTTGTATGGAGTGCCCGAGAGGGGCACAGAGTAAGGGATTGTAACCTTCTTGTGAGCAATGACACTGACTGTGGAAACTGATAATTTATCTGAATGTTTAGTCAAGTCGTCTACATACAGCAAATCGTCAATACGAGCTACAATGTTGAATGCCAAGCTCTCTAGTACTCTTGAATAGCTTTCAAGGATAGATTTTCCAACATCCTGAAAGTATTGAAGAAAAAAAAAAAGGTTTTGTTAACATGAGAAACATAGAAACACAACGCAGAACAGAACCCTTTCAAGTAACTAATAGGTATATAACCAGTAAGCAAAGAGAAAGCCAACCTTGTTGAATTGTATTTTGCTGGTGTCCAATGTGGTCTGACTTAGACTAGGGAACCGCTGCTTCAGTGAATGCAGGAGGCCTTCTGCTCTTTCTGCAAGTAGTTCCCTCTTATCTCCATCAGCCATGAAATCCTTGACCATATCCCATGATGACTTTGCTGTCGATCGGTTTGAATGAGGAGGAGGTTTCGAATGAGCTCTCTTACGCCATACATATATTGAGGACTCTACACGGTTTGCAATCTCTAGAGCAACATGTTCAGTTGACAAGTCCAGGCAATCAAGCAGGCATTCTGAAGAGAACTGATCCGAAGTAATATACCTGTATATAAGGTCCCCGAGACAAGCTCTCCCATTCTGAAAAAGAAAAAAGGAGATTAATACCATAAACCAAATTACGTGACAAATTTATGATACATAGTATATGCTTGAAAGCAGTCAACCTTTGGAAGTGCTTCCAAGTAAGAGTCAGGAACATCCATTTCAGACAAAGCAGTGCTGTTAATTGCCATTGCAGCTTTTAGTATTTGATTTGTGCACTCGCGAGTGTGGTTCAATTGCTTTCTTGAATTATCACTAAGACCACCGGCAGGGACACGGGGTACTGGCAGCCACCACTTCTCCTCTTGCCTCTGAAGTGTTTTGCGGAAAGAGGTTGATCCATCTGCATCTGGGGCTACAATCCCTTGATCAACATACCAAAACTCTCCATCGACAAAGCTATCTAATATTTCCTGCCATTCAAGATTAAAGGACTAATGATTCAGAAGATGACTACTTTAGTCTAAAATTGTTCAAAAGTTAGCAAGCATTGCTGCATCTTACAAGAAGCATGTTGTCCAGTTTACGCAGAGCTGGGAGATTGATAAAAAGATCTGATCTCGGCCTGCAAGTCATGACCTGAAAAGAACAGAAAATTATTAACTTTGGGAGAAATTAAGTTAAAAACAAGTTGGTTCCCACTTCCCAAGTAAGCAAATTCCTTCACTAGCAGATTTTTTATCACTATAAATTATTGTCTACTTCATTTTTTCTTCACTAGCAGATCTATCAAGTACAGGACCACTAGCCAACTTGAGCTCTCTTCACTTGGTTATAGCTGAAAAAAGGAAAGATACATTTGGGACTGAAACTCTCAATAGCTATAAAACTCAACTGCGCTAGATGAATGCATCAGCATTATGTTATTGCAGTTAATAGAAGTCTAAACTCAAACCCCACAGCCAAATTGCTGAGTTAAGCTATATCCATAGGAGCATAGAACCTCCTCAAGTCCCAGACAGGGAGGATTCCGGGATACAAAATCTAAATCCTATAATTTTTGCACTGACATTGTAATCAGAACAAAAAGGGTACTGTACTGATTACACTTGTATTATTTGTACTAATGTGCAGTTCTAAATTAAATTAGTGGCAGAGTTAGGCATACCTCAAGCTTGCTACCATCAGGAAATGTTTGCCAAGAAGGCATAAATTCCACAATGTGGTCACCAACAGAAAGAAGCCATTCCATTTCTCTTCTCCACATTGATTTCTTCTCAGAGGGCAATGGCTCCAGTCGCCACAATTGGCCAAAAACAGTAACTAGATATTGCAAGACCAAGATTAAATTCCAATAGAATGTTAAAAAAAAAAAATGAAACAGAACACATAAAAATAGACCAAAAAATAGCATACCACAAAGATTAGTAATGGCATTTGAGATAGCCGAAGCTGTACAAACCCCTTTGCCAGACCCTGACATGTCCTCCCCAAGCAACAATTTTGCAAATCTCTCCTTCATCATATCAATTTCTACAAAAATTTATTTTCAAGGAAAATCAGCTAACATCCAAAAAAAAAATCACAAAATGGGCGTACACTGTACAGCACACCATGATCGGAATAAAGATGAAAATTTAAAATTTTTACCTTTTCAAAGTTGAAACTTTACTCTAAATATTTAAATTTTAAACACAGAAGCATTTAAGACTTTTCTGGAAAAACAAAAAAATACCAACCTGAAATTCTTGAGTTGAGCTGTTTGAACTTGGAATCATCTAAAGGTGTATTGTTCTCTTTATTCTCATCTCCAACAGATACCAACAAGCTTTTTTTACACTCTCCAGCTTTCCTGATAGGCCAACCTAAAAGAGACTGTGAAACTGAATCACACCCATTCTTCTTCACATCCTCAGCAGAAGAAGACTCAGAACTGGAGTTACTGCTACCGATGCTCCTGCTACTATTGCTATCTCTTGACTCGGTCCTTGACACAGTAATTGACTCAGACCCAGCCCTCTTCTTCTCAACTCCACCACTACTACTAGTAATCTTTTTCACAGTGCTCTCCATTTCTTCATCAAAACCAAAAAAGATCAAATTTTGATGATATCCAGGAGCTTAAATACTTGAAAGATTCACTGAAAACATGATCTTGAACTCATAGATACTGAATAATTGATAAACCCAGAAGCTTAAACAGCTTGAATTTGATGTGGGTCATAGCTATATTCAAACTTCTACCATAAATAAAGAGTTTTTTTTTTTTCGATTCTCTGTCTCTGAGTGATCCTTTTCACTTGAAATTTGATTTTTGAAGAGGTTGAAAACGGTAACTGCCAATGGGCACATGACCATTATTAGCTAACGTCTCTCTTTAGTTCTCTTTTTCTGCCTTTTCTTAAGCTTTCACTATCACTCTCTATGTAGAGAATACGTTCAAAATAATATTAAATATTACGATCCGATGCCATTAGGCGGACGGATCTGCTAATGGATGTCAAATTACCTTTTCAACCCATATAATTTTCATCTTACTACGCTACACTCAATCATTAAATTGTTTTTCAATTTTAATCCACATGTTTAAATGGTGGAAAAGTTTTTCGAATCAGTTTGTGCCTCAAATCAAAAACATTCAAATTCAAAATTAAATTTTAAAGTATTTCTTTTAAAAATGAAACTCTAATTAATAATAGTAATAATAATAATAAAAGAACACCTTCATTTAATAAATTAAGTTGTATCAACAATTATTGGAGTTCACTAGTACAAAATTGTTCTTACTTAAATAATATTTGGGGTTAGAGTTGTGGTGTATAAAACCAGGTTAAATTAGTTATTAAATGGCCTTTACTGTCCTTGTAGTCCTACTCAAATCGAATTAAATTAGTTAAAATCTAATGGACTCTAAATACTGATAACTCAAACTAAAAAAATTAAATTTTAATTTAACCATATTAAAATTATTTTTGAAATGTGAAGATAATGTACTCATAAAATTTTAGTTATATATATTTTATTTAAATTTTTAACCTCCTAAATGGTGTCATAAATTAAAAATCATTCCAATTTAAGTTCCTTTTATTCACCTTTGTAAGAAAAAAAAAGATTATTTTTATTTGATAAGTTAAATTTTTCTTAGCTAATATATATATATGCAATGAAATAGAATTATGTGTTAAGAGTATAGAATTAAGTTCACTTGTCTAAGTACATGTAGACAAGCGAATGAAGATACTAAAAATTTAAAATTTATGGTATTTTTGAACTAACAAAGTGCTAAATGTTTGCATTTGGGACCACAAATTATGTAGTAATTGAATGTAATTAATGGGTTCAAATTTAGTTGGAATTATTCAACATGAATAATTTGTTCACCTATGGACCTTGTAAATGAAAATGGAGAAATTTATAAAAACAGGTTGGTTAGGTTAAAAGTTGAGTAATGAATTTAAAATGGGTTGAATACTTGGGGGGTTTTATTTGAATCTTTCTAGCCAATTAATTAATTAATTTTTTTGAAACTAATTAATTAACTAACATGTGGGAGTTGATTTAGACAAATGCATCATTTGGGGATTGCAAGGCAAGCCCAATTATTGCTTTTTCCATCAAAATAAATAATGTACTATATATATTGCCAATAGTGTTATTATAATCATTTTTGTATAATATTTGGCTTATTTCAATTTAATTTTTGATAAAGTATTTTATACATACTAATACTATCTTCTTTTTTTAACAACTAATGCCATCTCTTTGGCAAAATAACAAAATCATTTTGTATAATCAAATTAAGAAGAGGTTGGTCCAATAGATCAAGTAGTGAAATAGTTAACTTTTAAAGGTTTGTATTATATATATTTGGTGTAATTCTATCACATTTTTCACTATGTGTGGCCACAATGTTTAATTGATGATAGCACCAAGTTGCGTCATTGTCCCTCCCACATATGCTTATTACTTTTTTTCAAGAAAAAATAGTTTTTCATTCATTCAAAATTAAGAGTAAATTTTGATGAAAAAAATAATAAAAATAATAGTACAATAAAAAATATTAAAATAAAATCTCCCTCAAATTATAAAATTCGTCATTATTACTCTTCAACTATGTTGATAAAACTCTTTTTATTTGCAACTCGATAATTTATATGTTCCATTTAATAGTACTTAGCCATAAATCAACATTATGATCTTTAAATGAGTCCGATTACAAAAATACCAATAGAAATTTCACAATAAGAAGATAGACAAAACTCCATTGAAAAAAATCATAAAAATTCTATTAAGGACCACAAAAATCTCATTAAGGGCAAAAATTCTATAAAAAAAGATTCAACAATTTCAATTAAAAAATAAACAGATAAAAAATCTTTTCAAAAAAAAAACAGATAAAAAATATGTATTTATTTAATAAAAAGAAAATAAGTAAATAAATTAGAAATAGAAAGAACAACCGCCAATAGAAAAGGTAATGCAAAGGCTGAAACAAAAATTTTAAGAAGAAATCAAGTACTAAGAAAAAAAAGAGAAAGAGGGGGCTGACATGCTTATTACTTTTTAACATATAGTTTTAATGTCTAATTTAATAGCTAGTTTTAATGTCTAATTTTAATAGCTACATAACATACTCTTATTCAAAAGTAATTATTTTTTAATTTACATAAATATTAACTATTAAACTCCAAAATTATTAGACTCAAAACTGAATAAGTGTCCATTTTCATATTTTAGCATTCATTCCTAAAAATTAATGTATAAATTATTAAAAATTATAATTTTTAAAAAAAATTAAAAAATAAATATTTATTGTAGTTACTTAATTTTAATTTTTTTTGAATACTTTTACATTACAAATATTTGTATTTATACAAATAAAACTTTCAATACTACTCAATATCTAAATGTATTTATTTATATACTACATATAAATAAATCATCCAAATATTTTTCCTAATCCATTAAAAATTCTATTTTTAAATAATTTTAAAAAATAATAAAATAATAGTAGTTAATTAGTATTGTTTTAATTAAAACACTATTATACATTTTCTATTTTTCACCTATTTAGCCTACATAACTTATATTTTTCACCAATTTCATCTCTTAACTTCTATTTTTCACCTATTAAAGCTCAGCGCAAGTTAAATACATGCGTTTATCTAAAGTGCAAAAAGAGTTAAATAGATGAAAAATAAAAATTAACAGGTGAAATTTAACGAAATGAAAATTGAAAGCTGACATAAAATAAATGGGTAAAGTTCATAGGTGAAATTGTATATTTGGCCTATTTTTAATTTATCATCTTATAGTAAGCAAATCTATATCTAGTGGTCCTTCCAACACTTTCACAATTAAACTTTTTTTTTTGGTTAATAATAATAAATATTACGAAACTAAAAAATGAACAAAGTCATTAGGAATAAAAGATAAAAGCAAATTTTAATTTATGTTTTTTAAATAAAAACAAAAACAATGGCTAGAAAGTAAATTTGACATTGGTTTTTTCCCCAAAAAAAAAAAGAATTTGGTAGAGTAGCCGTTTTAGGGACATTAGATAGGAATGTGTCTTTTGAAGTTTCCTATGCAATAGAATAAGACCTTCTCCTAAAATAAACTATTACTATGTAATACTCAACCATTTTTATGCTTGACATATAAATTAACTATTTGGTTTTAAACCCTTTTTTTACTTTAATATTGTTTAAAAAAAAAGATAAACAATATAAAAAAGTTTTAATTGTGGATATAATAGAAAAAGATATTTTATTTCTCATAAAATTTATAACAAAAAATTTTCGAATTCATCATTTTAAATTTTGAAAAATTATACATAATGAATTGAAATTAGTTGTTGAGCTTTCAATACAAATCTTCTTAATGCACCACTACCTTTTTCCTTTCTTGTAAACTCACCCTTTTTAATGCTTCTATGGACCTCCTTTTCCAACCTCCAACTACGAAAGCAAAAGATCCACAACGGCTATCAGAGGGAAAAAAAATTAAAAATAAAAAATAGCTGAATTTTAAATTAAAAAATAAAAAAGGACAAAGGGGCTTTTGCTTTATAGCATTTTGTGATATGGCAAAAGCATACAACAAGCATTGACTTTTAATATGTACATATGATAGTTTCCTATAACTTTTCCAAAGTTTAAGTATTTTTCTTCTTCTTTTAATTTCATATCCCGCCTTTTCAATTCAACCTTATTGCCAATGTATAATGTTGTTTTATTTGTATAGGCTATATAATAGCATAGCATTGAAATTTATGCATTTTAAGTCTCCATGACATGATGAAAATACTTATTTTATTAAACATTAAATTAGTATATGGATGTGTTTCGTATAATTAAAAAAAATAGCATATGAATCTAGTCAATTAATTAAGCTAATATTGTATTAATAACTTGATTGTTTTGCCATTGAGAGAGTAGTCAAGTTATATGTAAATTTGTGACACGATGCATTACAAGATAAGCATTTTTATTATTAAACCAACAAAAAAAAAGTTAATAATCATTAGGATCAGTTGATAAGGAGATGTTATCGCTTAAGCATTTGGATTTGAGTTGTAGTGTATGCAATTGCCTTAAATAAACCATTGAGAGATTTTTATGTACTGCTTTATAATTTTATCTGAATAGAATATAATTAATCAAAATTCGATAAATTCTGAATACATACAATTTAAATAAAAGAAAGTAAAAAAAAAATGTGTTCATGAAGAAAAGAAGGACAAAGGGAAGAAAAGGAGACTAAAGAAGAGGAAATGTAAACTATTTCATGTGCCATAATGACATTTCTTTCACTTACTTTCCAAAAGGCCAAAAGTCCCTACTTTAACTACTTTGTGTGTGTTCTATGCTTTTTTGTTTAAGCAGTCGTGAAGTATGATTGATTAGAAACGTTTGATATGAAATTGGGAATGATATGCATATGGCATTAAAGCTTGATGAGCAATAATAAGCAAATGGAAATGCAGACGCATGGCATGGCCACTCCAATCTTTTCTTTTTGGCCTCTTTTAATGGCCAGAGAATAGGGTTGGCATGAACTAAGATACCACAAGACAAGATTTGATTATTTTGGGAAACTTTCTCAACGTTCTCAAATTGTTTTGCAATGATGATTTTCATTTCCTTTAGTAGTCGAAATGGCACTAGCCAGTTATATACTTCAAAACAAATGGGAAAGATAGGGAAAATGCAAAGAGAAAATGTGAAATAAGCAATTTTATAACTAAATTATCAACAATCATGTGGTTTTATCTTTTTTTTTTTTTTAAACAACTATAAATATTCATTAATATATATAAGGAGTACAAATAAAATGCCCATAATACAGATTTGGACTTAAAAGTTCAAAAAACAGTCTGAAATAATTCAACCCAACATACAATTTCCAATTAGAAAAGGAGCAGAAATCTTAGATTGTTGGGAACTGAATAACCAGGAGTTCAAACAAACATCTATGGCTGATTCATGTTGGAGATCAGACCATACCTAAACTTGCTTGAGTTTTCCTTTCCAATTACCAACCAAAATCGTTGATTCTGGTTGATTTATCTACAGCACAGAGTAATAGTACTGGATATTGAACATCAGTCGTGGTGGTGATGTACAGAGCGAAAGCATATTTGTTTTTTTTTTTTTTTTCAAAATGCTCAAATTAGATGCGAATATATCATATGGTTTTATCGAATATTTACAAAATATTACAATTTAATTTTTACGTCTATTACTTTTTCTTTCATTCAAAATAGATTATCCAATCATCGTAAATTATAATAAAAAAGATCTTTTAAATTTATAAAATTTAACTAATTTCTTAATTTTAAAAATATAAAAAATTCGTTTATATACTATTTTCAAAAGAGTTGTAAATGAATTTGCAGATTCATCGATCCCTAATAGTTCAAAAGTTGTGGCACGCATTCTTAAATTAGTATGTAGTAACTATCAAATAATGGATAATAAATGAGCATTTAGTAAAATAATTGATAATTCATTGAACAAAGTATATTCAAATTAATGTTACTATCAACTACTAATACATGCAACTACTAACTTTCACCAAATGCCAATGACTAGATTACCGTTATGTGCACATGCATCTCAAAACCAAAAGACTTCAAATTTTCAAATTTTGTGATGCATTAAGTTCAATAGAAACCCATCATTTTCTTTTTGAATTTGATCTTCAGCCCCAAAAAATGGAAAGAAAATGACATCTTTTATATCTCAAATTGCAGAAAATAAATGCCCATTTTGTACAGATTTGTTATGGTCAAAACAATTGTGTCATTTTGCCAATTTCTGAAGATTAGGTAAATGCCCATCAACTGTTCTTTTATTTATTTAATACATAACATATATCAATATGCTATGGACCACTGCCCCTGGGCTATCTGTTCCATGCGAATGCCGATGATGGGCCGGCGTTTGTTTCGCTCGTCGCTCGGTTGCTGTATATGCATTTTGACATGAAGCCTAAAAACATTGAAACATTCCAGACAAAGATGAAATCACAAGATAGGCCAACTTCGTTTTAAATAATTTTTTATGCTAAGCGGTAAATGTTGTTGGATGCAATAACATTAAATTAGTTGTTTAAAAAATTTTATTATTTTTATAATTATGACTAATTTATTAGAGTTTAACAAATTTTAAATATAGATGATTTAAATAAAAAAATTAAAAAAAAAAAGACTTAACTAATCTAAGCATATATTCCTATCTATATACCTGATTATTGACATTAGGCCTGGTCACAGTTCGGTACCGGCTGATTCCAATTTCATAGTTTATGGAACCGTATCTTGGATGGTTCAGAGTCGGTTCAGATTTCGATTCCGAACCAAATTTCAGTTCTAAAATTGTTATTATTTTTTAATTTTATAATTATATTTAAATAATTTAAAATATTGTAATAA
>CATIWK010178294.1:0-17505 GCA_949634005.1 Mallotus japonicus
TGCTTTTGTCACGGGTCTGCTTGGAAAATCATTTATGTATATTTATCTATTTATTTATTTTGTATAAAATGTGACATGCTTTTCCAATCTCATAAAATTAATTAATTTTCCGTATACTCAGTGTATGCTCTAATATTGACCCACTAACCATTTCATCTAAGGAAAAAACAAAGCAATCTTAGGCAGTTGGTAATTAAAATAAATAAACTACATTAATAAGTATTTATTTATAATTTTATTTAAAATTTATTTGAAAGTAAAATAAATTGTTTAATGAAATCTAAATAAAACGCTGTCGTTTTAGTTAAGAAAAACGTTGGCCTCCATCCGTAAACTCAATACAGATTTGAGCGGGAAAATAATTTGTCAAAACCAAATCATTTTCATCTCTCAAACTTTCCCAGACGTTCTGTTTGGTAGCCCAGAAAATTTACGAAAGCCGAAGTTAAAATTGGAAGCTGCGCATATATTTTCATCATTTTTTTTTCTTTTTCTTCTTCTACTAAGGTGTCAAAATTCGAGTACCCGTGACCATCCCGAGCAGAAATCGCAACAATATTGGCAGAGTCACAAATCGCCGCGATGACTGAAAACTATTTAAAAAACCCTAACCCGGATTTTTTGTCGGATCTCTATACCCGAATTCTTATCCACCTTGATCTTCTCAACAAGTAAGCAATTTTTCAATTTTCGGAGTTCAATTTTATTCATGCACTGCTCTTGATGTTTTTGAAATGATTTTATTTTATTTATTTTTTTGTGTGCAAAGAAGATCAAGGGCAAGTGGATTTTGCTGCTTTAGAGCAGCTAGAGAATCCAGATCATCATGTGGATTCGGTTAGGACTATGACTATGTTTATTAGGATAAGGGAGATGATTAATTTGGTTGGTTGTCCATTGAAATTTATTCTTAAATATCTTTTGAGACCACAAGGGGATAGGACTGAATTGTATATTACTGCAATTCTCAATTTTTGTCTTCACAAGTATGTTTCTGGTTTTACATATATTTGTGTTTTCTTAATTTTTTGCAATTACTTTTAAGGAAAATTGGGAATATTGTTTCTTACATAATTCATTCAGTTGAGAGTTTGTTTACAGGGTTGTTCTAATGGAATCAAAGTTGGTAACTTTACTACTTTACTACTTCAAAGATGGATGTAACTTATAATAATACTATTAAAAAAAGGTGTGGCTTGATTTGTTTGGATGTGAAATTGAGACCACAACTGGGCGTGACTATATTTTTGAAATAAAGGAGAAACCCCTTTTGGAAATTTTGCAGAACGGGATTTTATGAGGGGAACATTTGGTTTCATAATTGAGAATTTTGTTCTCTTAACTTACTCTGATTTCTATTCATTTTTTATTTATGATTCTCCTGTTTATTATCTATACCAGAGACACGAAAATGAATCTTCTAAGACCAACGGGGGAGGAACTAACACTTCTTGATGAGTTTGCACTTAGAACTTCTACCCGAAAATTAAAGGAGAAAGCTGGGGAAATGGATGGGGAGGTAAGGATTTTGACAGTTAGCTCATTGATATCAGTTCAATTAAATTATGTAAGAATATGACCCAGTCCTACGGCCAGTGTCTTTGGTTTACAGTGTTCAATTTTTTAGTTATTGTTTATTTTCTTTGATTCAAGTGAGGGAAGCAGTAGTAAGTTTCTCAAAAGCTATGGTTTGTACTTGCTTGGTAAGTAATACATAACTTTGTAAATCAGATACTGCAAATTACAATTGAAAAGAGGATACAAATTTTCTCTAGTGTCATTCATGCTTTATCATTTGCTAGGGACATCTCTGAAACCTTAAATTTCACCCTAGCTGTGGTGGTCTACAACTTCATATTTTTTCAGGTGTTTTCGTAGTATCATTGTGTCATTTTTTCCTCTCTGCTTGTTCAATGTCTTGAATATTGAGACGCACGTGTTGATTTGAGAATTTGTCCTAAAAAATTCTGTAGTGTTGTTCTATATATCTCCTACATCTCCTGTATTTTTGGATTTCTTTTGGCCCTCTTTAGAATATTGAGGGTTGGGTAGTAATATAATGCTATAATTTCTCTTTTCCAACCATCAAAGAAGCCTTGTTTAGGTTTATCAACTAACTGAATACTTTAAAATGTCAATATAAGGCCAACAGTAAAAATTGAGTTACTGAACATTATATTTATTGTCAGGAATTCACTATTGTTACTATTGCTGAAATTTTTTATTTTTTGTTTTCTTTTGCAGATTTCAAAAGCTGAGTTTGAACTGGTGCAAAGTGTCCAAGAAAATGCAAACTTGCAATCAAAAATTGTTCAGTCGCCTGATAAATTGCAGGTACCTTTTCTTTCACTATATTGTAGAGGAAACGGTGACATGGCAATTATAATATCTTGATACAACTGTCTATGCCAATGAAGCTTTCAAAATATAAGAGCTATTGCCAGTTGCAAATGAAAGGCTTGGCTTACATTGTCATGGTGAAATAAACTTTACAAAACAATCTGATGTCTTATGACTTAAACAGATGTTTCATCATGATGCTAATATTTAGTCAATTATGCATGGCCAGAACAATGTTGCCTGGATTTGGTTACAAATATTAAAGCTTTTCTTATATTTAAAATAAGCCAATTGGGCTCTAGTGAGATTGAACAAAGTGAGGTAGACAGCTTTCTCTACTAGAGATTTTGTACTCCTTGGGTGTTTGATGAATTGGAGAATAGACACTCTTGGGGAATATAAAAAATCACTAACCCAAATATATTCTTTAAATTGCAAATAAGATAAAAGAACACAGAATTAAAATATTTTAAATGAAAACATGTGCTTTCTTTTGTTGTTTTGCTCAAGTAGGTTGTAAACTAGGCTGAAAGTGTTTTTTTTTTTTTTGGCTTATTTTGCTTAGAAGATCATGGGGAGTGAATTTCTTTTTTTCCAAACCTATAGACCATTCTTTGATGGGAGTGACTATCCTTTTTGGAAACACAATATGGAGATTTACCTTGATAGTGATCCCATTAGATTATGGGATGTAATCTTAAATGGGTGGAACACTCCCATGAAGATGGTGGATGGCATTCAAGTTCCAAAGGAGAGAAAAGAGTGGTCACAAGAAGAAAAGGAGGAGAACCACAAGAACAAAGGGGCTATGTTGGTTCTTATTGCCTCCATGTCAAGAGAGGAAGGTGGCAAACTTCAACATTGCATTTCAGCCAAGGAAATGTGGGAAACCTTGGAGAATCACTATGAAGACAACATCCAAGTGAGATCCAAGAAGGTTCAACTCCATGTCAATGAGTATGAACTCTTCAAGATGAAGCCCAATGAGAACATCACTGAAATGACAAATCGATTGAACGCCCTCTTGACCACCTTGAGGAACTTGGGCAAGTATTACTCTAAAGAGGAGATCAACACCAAAATTCTGAGAGTGCTACCCAAGAAGGATTGGGAGTCAAGGGTAACTGCTATTGAAGAATCTCATGATCTTTGTAAGCTTTCAACTAATATCCTCATTGGTAAGCTTCTCACTCATGAGCTTACATTGAGGCAAAGGGAAGAGGAACAACAAAACAAAAAAGAAGAGAAGAAGAAAAATCTTGCCTTCAAAGCATCACAAGACTCAAGTGAACTTGAAGATTCAAGTGAAGATGAAGAAATTGCATCATTCACAAGATACTTCATGGAGTACTTAAAGAAGAAAAACTTGAGCAAACATAAGGAATCCAAGAAAGGAGGATTCAAGAAGACCAAGGAAGTCATGTGCTTCAAGTGTAAGAGACCCGGTCACATTCAAGATGAATGTTGCAAGCTCAAGCACAAATATAAAGGAGCAAAGGAGAAGAGAAAAACTTTCAAAGCCACTTGGGATAACTCATCCAAATTGGAGATGGAGGAGGAGCAACAAGAGCCATCAAACCTTTGCTTTATGGCTTTAGAGGACAACTTTGAGGTACCATCCATTTCTTACTCCTCTTGTGATAATTCTTGTGATGATTTGTTTGATGATGATGACAATCTTGATGATGAGAGCTTCTTAGTTGGAAAACTAGTTTTAAAGTGTCAAAATTTACTTTCAAAGAAAAAAAGTTTATAAACAAAAATTTTCAAAATTGTCTAAGAGCTTTGAGGAATTAAAATTAGAATTTTCAAAAGTTAGTTCCTTAAATGAAAAACTCACCCTTGATTTGAAAACTTCAAATTTTTTGAAAGATGAGTTTAATAAAATCAAGAAAGAAAATGAAATGTTTTCAAAAGAGATTTTAGAGTTGAAGAATTCTATTTCCAAATTTCGCAAAGGAAATGAAACACTTGATAATCTCTTAAGTTCTTAAAGATTTCCAAATTAAAAATTTGGATTTGATTTTTCTAATGAAGCCTCTACATCATCAAGTCCCTCAAAATTTACTAAGGCTACTCTTGCCTCATCCCCCATTCTTTATGAGAGCTATAAGGCTCATGAGTTTAAGACCAAGAGTCTCATAAATTCTAGTGCCATTAGAAAACCTCACAAGGCTAATCATCAAAAGGCTCAATTTAAAAAGTCTAAATCTCATAATGCATTCTTGTATCATAATAAGAGGCACTCATATATGCATATTAGGCCTCAAACACTCATGCATAATTGTTTTTGTGAAAGGCATGCTCATCCTAGATCAATTATGTCTAGAAAAGCCACTAACCATCATAACCATACTAAACTTGCATATGTTGGTAGGCAAAATAAATTTTCAAATATTAAATGCTTTTATTGCATAAAATTTGGACATACTAATAATGTATGTTAATATAGAAAATTTCATCTCAACCTTATACGTATTGACTACTTTGAGAGTCACAAATCTAGACCAAATAAGGTTTGCGTTCAAAAGGTTGCTTGATGATTGTTTTGCTATTTTGTGCTAATTGTTGATAAAGTAATAAAATCAATTTATATAGATATGCACATATCAATTTGTCTAAAGAGAATTTGACCCTTTGTATGATCAAAATACTTTTCAAAGAGTGCATGATTTTGATATGCAATTGTCTCATTATTTTTCATTTGGCATCATTTTTCACTTGATATGCCTTACTCTTTAAAAGTTCTCTTTGAACTACATATTGAGTAGGGGTGAGCAAGTGAAATCGAAAAATCGATTTGCCGACCAAAAATCGAAAAACCAATCCAAAATAAAAGTTAACTGAACCAGTAAACTAAATTTCGGTTTGGTTTTTAAAACCGCTTTGAAAAATAATGGTTTGGTTTAAGTTCTAATTTTGTAAAACTGCGGTTAACCGATCCGACCGAAGATATAAAAAATGGTTTGGTTAGTTGGTTAACCAAACTATTAATACCAAAAATTAAATGTGAAATTTTAAACTTTTAGTATATTAATAATTGTCAGATTAAAAATATTTTTATTTTAATTATTTTTTGTTTTAAATTTTGCATGATTGGAAATATATGACATATTGTAGTGATCATTTGAAAGACTTATAGAATTATTTTGCTTGTTAAACATTTACACTACATACTTTTAAGTTGTATTCATGTTTGATTGAGAAATTTATTTTTTTATATATTTAATTTTGAAGATTAGTAATTTTAATGTGAAATAAGTTGCACTATATATATATATATATATTATGAATTTAATTTAATAATAGAAAACATGTGTTTTTTTTTGTTGAATTCAATATTATATGCAATAAAAATTATTACAAATAAAAAATCCAAAAAATCGGTATAACCGAACTGGTTTGATTGGTTAACCGATTAGTTGGATAACTAAGATAATTGGTTTGATTATGATTCTAAATATTATTAAACTGATAGATATGGTTCGGTTCAAAATTTTGCCCTATGGTTTGGTTAATCGGTCCATGCTCATCCTTAATATTGAGAATCATGATTGCCATTTCCATTTTTTAATACACTTGGCACATTTTTTATTTTTTGTGATTAACTCTCCATTTGATTTTTCATTGGGTATCGATCGGAATCATTTTTATATTCAATTCTTTTCTAATTGATATCCTCTATCTCATTCATTTTATTTCACTTCTTTCTCACTTAGTATCTTTCCCCTTTAGTTTCCTCCCTACGCTCACGATTCCGAGCAAACTCTGAGCATCTCCAACAGTCATTTTTGTAAGTAACGGCTATATTTTTCAACACTCACGATTCCAAGCCTGCACTCACGATCCTGAGCGTTTGAAATCCTGCAAAAGCTAAAAATGCATTTAATGAAGGAGAAAGAGCTTGGGGACGAAATTAATGAGTCTCAACAGTTATTTTTCACTCTCCAACTATAAATTAAAGACTTGAAACTTCATTTAACAAATTAGAGAGTTGGAGCAAATTTATTTTATCAAATTCATTAAGCCAAATTTTGTTCTTTTGCCTTTAATCTTTGTATATCATTTGTACGTAAACAAACTCTTGGTGAGTTTGTAATTACCCTTCTTTGGTGAGTAGGGTGAGTGTTTAGTTAATAGGATTCTTTCTTCGACTCTTTCTTAGGGTTGAGAAGTGGGTAGTGAATAATCAATTAACATTGGGTTAGTGTTAAGCCCTAATGAAAAACACATTGAAGATTGGTTTGTGTTGAGCCAAGAAAAACACAAGTTTATGTAAGGTTTAAGTGTGAGCTTTGAAAACATTTAGGGTAAAGTTTTGAGTGAGCCTTGAAAACTCAAGTTGTAAAGGTTTGAGTTGAACCTTGAAAAATGCTTATGTAAACTCATTCGAATGGAATAGATTGAAGTGTGCATTGAAAATTCTTACTTGGAGATAAGTTAGGTGAAAACGTAGGGTTGTAATTTTATTTGAAGTATTTAAAATTTAGTTTATATTTTCTCCTCAACACTTATATTAATTGTATATTGATGCATATTTTTTCTTCACTTTTATTAACATTCATTAAAACTTAATTAGATTTTTGGTTATATTTTTATGCAGGCCTGTTGCTGAAGAGTTTGGCACTAAGAAATCAGTGTGGAATGCTCTTTCTTCTATAGTATCACAAGTTGCACTTGATGTGACAAAAGAATTTGAAGAGATTTTCAAGTCCAATATAAAAAAGACCTCCATTATTATGCCTCCAACAAATTAGATTCGGAATTGGGTTGTATGAAGATATTAATTATTTTCCATATTATCTAGCTTGGTTCAGACTCGAAGAGCACTTGTTGGGATAAAGATTTTTTTGTTGCTAAATGTTTCTCCCTAAATGTTGAACTATTGTCCCTACTTGTTTGGATGAGTCTCCTTTTCTCTGTTATTTCTTGTGTTCTTATGAAAGTATGGTGCCTTTGGTTCCCATATGATATCACTAGCTTCCATTTAAAACACTTCTATCAAAATCATTTAATAATTCAATCCATAAAATAAAGCATTATTTGTCATGTCTAATGGCTATTTTTCTCAAAAAGCATTTTGGATGTAGAATTAGATTAATCTTATTGTTAGAATTTGTAATTTAAATTTTGTTTGATTTAATTAAAAATTGTAATAATAAAGATATGTCCTTCATTGGTTAATCTGTAAAGTAAACTAGCATAAACATATATTTCCAACATGACGTACAAAAAAAAGTAATTAATTTGCCAGTGAGGGAGTAGTTAAGTGGTAATTCCTCTCCAAGGGCATTCTGAAGTTTATGATTTGATTTTTGCCATTGTTAATTTAAAGAGGAGGACTGCCACCTATTATCCAGTCTATCAAACGTTAAGTCATATGATCTCCCTATTTAAAAAAAATAATTAATTTAAAATATCAAGAACTAAAGTGAAATCTTGTATATATTGTCTTTTTCTGTTTGTGAATAATCGTTCAATCAATTCTCATTTCTAAAAGAAATTGACATATTTGCCTGATAAGGAACCCGATACTCTAGCTCAGTTAATTAAGTAGTTCAGTTGTACTCATCTACTTGTAACAACTTGATGTATCTGATGTAGTCTAGCTTATCTCTTATTGTTATCATTGTACACTGTTGTATATAAACACTTCACATGATAATACAATATTCAAGAGCTGTTTCATGGTATCAAAGCTTTTCTTTTTGGTCTAACAACCAATCCCACAATGGCATTTGAAAGCTCTTCAACAAACACACTTATTCCAGTCGTCTCTTCCACCAACACCATTCAAGTCTCTTCTCTCCTAAATGTCACCAATCATCTACCTCTCAAACTAAATTCCACCAATTATCTTCTTTGGCAGGCCCAAATTATGCCTCTCCTCCACAGCTATGATCTTACAAAACATATGGATGGACGTCTCTAACCACCTTCTCCTATGATCGAAAATAATCAACCCAACCCTCAGTATGAAACTCGGTGTCGCCATGATTAGCTCGTTCTTAGCTGGATCATAGGATCCATAAAATCTCATACCCCAAATTGTTGGCGCTACACATGCCAAAGATGCTTGGGATCGCTTAGCTAGAACCTTTGCATCCGGATCAAAGGCACAAATATGCACACTTAAATCTGCATTTTTTAAACTTCAACGGGAATCCACTGAAACCATTTCTGTTTACATACAGCGAGCGAAATCCATGGCTGATCAATTGAGTGCCTTACAAAGTCCCATCAGCACTGATGATCTTGTCTACGTCATCACAAATGGCCTTGGTAATGACTACCGTCCTTTTATTCGGACCCTTGAGAACTGAACTGATACTGTCACATTTGATGACCTATACAATCTCTTATTAAACGAAGAAATCAGTCTGGCTACTGAAGCTAAGCGTAGGGAACCTAATCTACCCACACCCACTGCCTTTTATATGCCCACCAACAGGGGTCGTGGCTGACGGTTCTCTATAGGTCGTGGACAAAATCAGTACAGCTTCCCAAATAACTACTCTTCTCGCAACAGTAGTGACTCTTCTTCATTATCCATGGCATCATGTGCAACCTACCTATACTCACCTACATCCATGTGCTGTCATAATTGTCAGGGTATTGGCCATCTTGCCAAGAGTTGCTCTTCTCCAAAACTTAACTCCATGAACCGGTACAACTCCAAACCATCTACCAACTTAGCTTCTTTCCCTTCTCCAACTACCCAGCAGTGAATCATGGACTTTGGTGCAACTCATCATTTAACACCAGACATTGACAACTTGAGGAATAAAACAAAATACAAAGGACCTGATGACATCACAATAGGCAATGGTAAAACGATCTCAATTTCTCATACTGGTTCTTCTTGTTATCGCACTTAAAATAAATATTTTTCTCTTGCTAATATACTTCATGTTCTAAATATTTGCAGTAACTTACTTTCAGTTTCCTCATTTATAGATACTAACAAAGTTTTTGTTGAATTTTTCCCCTCTTACTTTGAAATAAAGGATATCCCCACGAGGAATTTGGTGCTTATAAGCCTGAATAAAGATGGACTCTACACCATGGACATGACTCCAACGTCTCTACCTAAACAAGCTTTTTTGTGTTCTCTTTCAACTTGGCATGCTAGACTAGCTCATGCTTCTTTAAAAACTGTCAAGCAAGCTTTGTCACAGTCTAGCATTGTTTCTTCTAATAAAGATTTTTCATTATGCCATGCTTGTTCCATTAGTAAAAGTCATCGCTTGCCATTCTCTCCTTCTACATATTCTGCATCTAATCCTTTAGAATTAATATGTTCTTATATATGGGGACCATCACCAATTCCTTCTAATGATGGGAAACGATATTATGTGCTTTTTTATGACCATTACAGCAAATATTCATGGATATATTTCCTCACATATAAATCTGAAGTCTTGAGTGCTTTCATTAAGTTTTGCCATATTGTGGAAATTTTTTTTCAAAAACCTATTAAAATTTTTCAAGCTGACTGGGGTGGGGAATATCTAAGCCTAACCAAATATCTTACTGAAAATAGGATCACCCAACGCAACTCTTGCCCATACACACCTCAATAAAATGGGTGTGCTGAGCGCAAACACCGCCATATCGTGGAAACTGGTCTTTCTCTTCTTAACCACTCATCTGTCCCATTACAATATTGGACATATGCCTTTGAAACGGCAACCTATGTCATCAACCGCTTGCCCACTCCCACTCTCAAAAATAAATCTCCTTACCACAAACTCTTTCATGACCCACCAGATTATAGTGCATTACGTATCTTTGGGTGTTTATGTTACCCATGGTTACGTCCCCACTTAGCTCATAAGTTAGCCCCACACTCTTCTAAATGCATTTTTTTGGGTTATAGCCGTTTACATAAAGGATATTACTGTCTTGATTCTATTACTCACAAAATTATTATCTCACGTCATGTGATATTTTATGAACATGTGTTTCCCTTCCAATAAAACACAGCACCACAGAGTTCAAGATCCACTGCAACACCACTACCTCAAGTTTTTGTTCTAATTCTACCTCAACAACTTCCCTTATCCCACTCAACATCCACAACTAATACCAAAGACATGCACCCTGAACCAAATTCTACCACTGCACTACCTTTCCAACCCCATTCGACTACTATACAAACTTGTACCAATACAACACCACAAACCCATGAAACCACACAACCCGAAACAGCCCATACTACCACTCCGCTTCCACACTCTCCTTCGCCTTTAACACTTTCCTCACCTATAACCAACATACCTGAAATTCCCCTTGCTGTCGATCTTCACTCTTATAACACCCAAACACAACACCAACCCACTCCACCAACTCGCCAATATACCATGGTGACTCGATCACAAACTGGCAATTTAAAACCAAAGACATTTCTCACAGCCCTACCTTCACCTCTATATGAGTCGAACACCTACAAACAGGCAGCACACTCCATTCATTGGAGAAAGGCCATAGATGCCAAATACCATGCCTTTATGGCAAACTAGACATGGGAACTCATACCTTCATCCAACCACCACAACATCATCGGATGCAAGTGGGTCTATCGAATCAAGTATGCACCCAATGGTAATATCAATAGATACAAAGCCCACCTTGTGGCAAAAAGCTATCATCAACGCCCCGGAGTGGATTTTCATCACACTTACAGCCTAGTGGTTAAACCATGCACAGCCAGGTTAGTTCTCTTTTTAGCCTTGAGCAATGATTGGCAAATCAAACAACTTGATGTTTCCAATGCATTTTTGCATGGAAACATTGAAGAAGAAATATACATGCATCAACCGCCTGGCTATGTTCATCCCCACTTTCCCAATCATGTGTGCAAATTATGGTGGTCACTTTATGGCTTGAAGCAAGCCCTAGTTCAATGGTACAAATGCTTAACACTTTCTTTGCAAAATCTTAGGTTTCAAGGATCCAAAAAGGATAGTTCATTGTACTTTTATTCCCGTAATGGCATCACCGTATTTTTTCTCATATACATTGATGATCTCATACTCACTAGCTCTTCTTCAGCATTTGCTTCTCAGATTATTAAAATGCTTAGACAGAATCAAAGATCTCGGCTTTCTACACCATTTTCTCGGCATTGAAGCAACTTACACAAAATCGGGTTTGCTCCTTACCCAATCAAAATACATAGCTGATCTCTTGGCAAAGGCAAACATGTCATCAGCTAATGGAATTTCCACACCATCTTGCCCATCCAACACGTTGTCAGTTCACAAAGGTACAACCTTCAATGATGTCACCACTTACAGGAGCATAGTAGGTGGGTTACAATACCTCTCCTTCACCAGACCTGACATCACATTCTCAGTAAACAAAGTTGTATAATTTATGCACTCTCCCACTGATGAGCATTGGATCACTGTGAAGCGTATACTTCGCTATCTCCAGTCCACAATCAGTCATGGTCTTCTTCTTCAAAGGTCCAAGTCCACTCAAATTTTAGCTTATAGTGACTCTGACTGGGCAAGCTCTGTGGATGACCAGAAATCCACAACTGGATATGCCATTTTTATCGGGCCAAATCTAATTAGCTGGACCACTAGGAAGCAGTACTATGTCGCCCGTTCCTCCACCGAAGTTGAATACAGAGCTTTAGCTACAGTAGTCCAAGAACTTTCGTGGCTGCAGTCCCTACTTCGGGAACTTGGTTACCATCATCTCTCTCCTCCGTTGCTCTGGTGTGACAACCTGTCTACAACATATCTCACAACCATGCCCATTTTCCACTCTAGATCGAAACATCTGGAGATCAACTATCACTTTGTCAGAGATAAGGTGCAGAAACGTGAAGTGAATGTGCAATATATTTCCTCCGCCGACCAGATTGCGGACTGCTTAACCAAACCATTACACAAAAGCCGTTTTCAGCACCTCAGAAATAAGTTGACCATCGCCTCCCTTAAGTTCAACTTGCGGGAGGGTGATAAGGAACCCGATACTCTAGCTCAGTTAATTCAGTAGTTCAGTTGTACTCATCTACTTGTAACAACCTTATGTATCTGATGTAGTCTAGCTTATCTCTTATCGTTATCATTGTACACTGTTGTATATAAACACTTCACATGATAATACAATATTCAAGAGCTATTTCATTGTGAAGATAGATAATAACATCGTTAGTTCTATAAAATATATTATTTTTTAAATTAAATTTTATAAAATTGAAAAGTTTTCCGTTAGTTCTATTCATTTGTTAAAATAATTTCCTATTAGTCAACTTTCGAAATCAATTTTTTTATATTTTAGTCCGAAAACTATTAAAAAAAATGTATATTTTAAGTAAATAATATATTTATTTATTTATTTATTTATGACTTATTTTACTATTTAACTTTAATAATAATTATATAACTCGCTAAAATAATTTCAAGAAAACTGAAAACTAAAAAATATAATTTTTAAATTATTATTTTATTAACAATAATAAATAAAATTTGTTAAGTATTTTTAATTATTTTAAATATTAATTTCATTAATATATTTTAAATGAATAAATATATTTTAATACTTGGATAAACACAATTAGTTTTGCCAATATTATAATTTATGTTATATTTCAAATAAATTTTAAAGTCAATTATATCTCAATTAGACAATTTAATTTTAAATTAGGCTATTTTACAAAAATATTTGAAGAACAACATATTTTAATTAATAAGTTTATTTGTTATTAAAAATATATTTTATTATAACAATTAAAATTATAATAAAATTTCTACCCAAAAATAAGGTAGAAATTTTTTTTAATATTTTATCTTAAATTAATTATATTTTATTATAATAATTAAAATTATAATAAAAATATATTAACTTATTTTATTGTTCAAATATTTATTATAAAATAGTCTAATTTAAGAAATTATTTTTAAAATTTGTCTAGTGCAAATTTGATTGAATTTATTTTTTTTTTTGAAAATCTAACACAAATTATAATATTGAAAAATTAAATGAGTTTTATCCTTATAAAAAATATTTATTCATATATGAGATATTAATTGTAATTATATATTTAAAATAATTAAGAATATTTAATTAATTTTATTTGTGATTCTCAATATAACTAATAATTTAAGAAAAATATAATTTTTATTTTTATTTTTAAAAATTATTTTAGTGAGTTATACAATTATTATGAAAGTTAATTAATAAAAGAACTAACAAATAAAAATAAAAATATCATTATTTAAAATATCAAAAATAATATTTTTTTTATAGTTTTAAGACTGAGATATAAAAAAAAAGTTTGATTTTAAGAACTGATTAACGAAAAACTATTTTGATTGTTAGATAAAACTAATAGAAAGTTAACCTTTTTGAAACTTATAAAACAAGATTGTAAATAAAATTCTTGTGATACTTATGTCACGACCCGAACCCCAATAACTCGTGACCTACACTAGAGAATGAGAAAACTTAAGACTTTCAAAACCCATAGTAAACCTTTTAAAAATTTTTCATATAAAAATTGACTAACTTTTAAAATTCTAAAGAAAAATTTTAATTTTTAAAATATTTGAAAATTTTAAAAAATATTATTTAAAAATATTTAAATAAAATCTTTTAAATTTTAAAAAGTACATTCCTTAATTTTAAAAACAGAGAAAATTTTCACAATATAATATTGATGAATTTTATCATGACAACTATTAATTAAAATATAAAATTAAAATTGGGTAATTGTAGCAAATGAATTTTATTTTAAACATTTTACCAATTTATGATGAATTTCAAACAAATTCCCATTTTGTGGTGGAATGAAAAAAAATTACCAATTTGTGGTGATTTTTGTTTAGGGGCATATGAGTTGACTTTTGACTGACTCGCATGTCACCTCAGCAAAAATCATCATAAATTGATCATTTTTTTTATTCCACCACAAAATGGATTTTTTTTAAAAAAAATACCATAAATTGGTAAAATGTTTAAGTTTTTGCCATGAATTGGCAAAAAGCCCCACATCAACTAATTTTTGCCAAATTGTATCGAGCGATCTTCGCCTGTAATGAATATAAAACTCATGCTATTAAAAAGAAAAAATAAAAATTAGATAATTATTTTGAAAAAAGTGCCCAAAATTAAAATGATCTTTGGTATAAATTACCTCTATAAATATTTTAAATCTAATCATTACATATAATACACTCAAAGTAAACAGTGAGGTCCCATTAATTTATGTACAAATCCACACCTCGCAATCTTGGTGGCACCGCGAAAAACACCTCCATCACAGAAGGCCATCGCTTGTCTTCATGACACAAGAAGTTAAAAGTTTTTGTTCATCAATTCTATATTGCTAACCTGCACAAATCATGCTACACTTTTTTTTCCCCTGAAATGTATCTCATTGTTTAGGAGGATAGACCAAATGATGGAAAAATAATAGGGTTCGGTTTTCCTCTTTTGCATAATTGGTGAAGCTTGAAATTTGGAATCATTTAACACTTTCACAACAAGAAAGGATTAGTCCTTTAACGAAACTGGGAGCAAGGAACATCTTGGTTGTAGGAATAAAAAAAAAAGAATCATAAGGAGCACGAAATCATGTTCTTTACGAAAGGCATGGTTTTACAATTACATGCATAAGCATTATGATCATCGCTTATCTATATTTACAGACTCTTAATTTTTATGTGTCTAAAAAAAAGGAAAAAAGAAATTGCCCTTCTTAAAATGGTTAAAGGAGTTCTTTTCAATATTGTAGGAGTTATGATTACGAAACTGGGTTTGCTAGCATTTCAAGAGAAGAAGCTAAAGTGGGGTACTGTCGAGGATGAGCTTACAAAACTTGAGAATACAATCATAAAGATTTATGGCATGCTCCTTGATGCAGAAAAGAAGTCTAGATTAGTGATGAAGTCCAGATTTTGGTTGCATCTACTCAAAGAAATTGTTTACGATGCTGATGACATGTTGGACAAGTTGATCTCTGAAGCTTTGTGGCAACTAGTCATTGATGAAAGTAAAGAGACCCATAAGTTATGGCTATTCTTTCCACGTCGAAACCCATTTATTAATGTCCGTAGGATGATCAAGTCAACTAGGAAGAGACTACATAGTATGGCAACACTCGCGATTGAATTGGGATTATATACGTACTTTGAAGAAACTCCAACATTTGGAACAGAGAGGAGTTATACTCTGTCATTTATAGGAAATGGAGAGGTCACTGGAAGGATGATGATAAACAGGAAATTGTAAATCCTTTGTTTGACACAAAAGCTAATAGTAATGTTGCTGTCATTTCGATTTTTGGAATTGGAGGAATAGGCAAAACCACACTGGCTAAATTTTATTTATAATGATGACAGAGTACAAGATCATTTTGAGCTCAAAATGTGGGGTTGTGCTTTCAATGTCTATGATAAAAGACTGATTGTTCAGAGAGCAATATTATCAACAATTGATATGAGAACTGGAGTCTTTAGATTGGGTCATTTATTGAGTCATCTTAGAGAAAAAATTACTGGGAAAAGATTTTTACTTGTGCTAGATGATGTTTGTTATAAGTTTCTTGACTAATAGCAGAACTGTATGATACACTATTCCAGTATGGTGCAAGGGGAAGTAGGGTAATAGTAACAACACGCTTTGAGGATGTAGCAGTGAGAACTAGCACATTGTAATCGTATGATCTATAATGCCTTTCTCTAGACAACTCTTGCTCTTTATTTAAGAAAATAGTGAGTCTAGTAAAGCAATTGAATGATTCACTGCAACAAATGGGAGAAAAGATTGTAATAAAGTATGAAGGGATTCCCCTTACAATAAGTGTTGTTGCTAGTTTTTTACAGTTCAGAATTGAAGAAGCTGAATGCTTGGCCTATTTGCAAAATCATCTTCGAGAAGAGCTTCAAAAAGATGCAGATGTCGTCATTTCTCATCTTAAATGTAGCTATAATCATCTATCTTCACGGTTGAAGCATTGTTTTGCATATTGTAGCTTGTTCCCAAAAGGTCATGAGATTGATGTGAAAACATTGATTCATCTTTGGATTGCCCAAGGATTTGTTGATCTATTATCAAGTGTTAGTCAGTCTCTTGAAGATGTTGGTCTTTAGTATCTTATGACTTTATGGAGGTGGTCATTTTTCCAAGATGTAAAACAAGATGAATTTGGCAATGTAAAAAGCTGCACAATATATGTTTTAGTGCATGACTTTACAAGCTTAATCTCTGGAACTCAGAGTCGAATAATAGTAAATTCAAATGTTGCAGCTGATGATTATGAATTTACTGGTCATAGATCATGTCATTTTAATTTGCATTCATCAGAACAACTCCGTTTTAGTGGATTGTTGAATGAAAAAAATTAAGGACATTTCTGTTGCCGAGTCAATCATTAGGATAAAACTAAGGAGAATGGGAAAAGGAGTCCAATTACAAAACATTTTTTACAAACTTTAGGTGCCTGCGAGTGTTCGACATTCATAAAATAGGTGTTCTGAGAATACCCTCTTTTATAGACAAGTTGAAACACTTGAGATATCTTGATATTTTTGGCAATATTGAGATCAGGACACTTCCGAATTCTATAATGGAACTGTTTCGGTTGCAAGTATTGAATGTTTCGGAGTGTGCGAATCTTGAAGAGCTGCCTAAAGACTGTTGAAGCTAATGAAACTTAACTTGAGAAAGTTGAAATTTCTAGTTAGTGTAACTAGTTTAGTTTTGATGTCAAGTAGGTATAGCTCTTATTTTTATTGTGTAAGTAAGAGCAAGTAATGTACACCATACTGCTAGGTGTAAGTGTCAGATTACAACATGGTATTTGCTTATAAAACTTGTAATATTGCTACTATATAACAGCAGTTTGTTAATGAGATATATGTGGGAGTTCAAGATAATTTTTATTTGTTCTTAGTTGTTTGCTTGGCTCTCACCGTTTCAATAAAAACATCGCCAGGTTGGTTTTTCTTAGGCATTTGTATTGCAAGGAATGTTGGTCTTTGACGCATATGCCATGTGGGATTGGACCAGTCAACTTCCATTCAGACGTTAAGTTGCTTTATAGTAGCCGAAGATACTACAAAGAACAATGATGTAGGCTTGGAAGAATTGAAGTTGCTATACAATTTGGAAGGAAAATTAACTATAAAAAATTTGGGATTTGTGAAG
>CATIWK010178365.1:0-20317 GCA_949634005.1 Mallotus japonicus
CTTTAACCATTTCTAAGAATCTAAACAAAAACTAACGAAATATCAAATATAAAAAGAGAAAAACTAAGAAGTGAACAATATCGCCGAAAATGAGAAGAAATCAACTTAAAAAATGAAGAAACTTGTAAAACCGTCAAAAAACTGAAAGAGCACGATGAATAGGAGAAACCGCCACTGCATGCAACAAATCAAAATGGAAAAAAAGTGCGCTAAACCTAGAAATGAAAGAGAAGATGAAAAGAAGGCTAAAATTGAAAACCGAAAAAACAAAAATGAAAAAAACAATTGGGCCTAGCCACGAACGAAATAAAATGGGTCAAAGGGACTATACAGTGAAATTTCCTCTTAAATATTTAAAAATATTTTTACTACTAAATTCTATAAATTAAAAAAATTTCCCACTAACAACGTTGTGATGAACTGACAGGGGCTATTCTCGCTTAAGAGAAGTCTCAAATTTAAATTGTGATGTACATAATTACGTTAAATTAGTCATCGAAAATTTTTTGATACATTTATAATCCTATTCAAATCGAACAGAATTAGTTAGAACCCAATAGACCCACCATTCAAAATTTTTTTTCCAAATAATTAATGTTTATATTATTGAAAAAAAAATCATAGTAAATGAATCAAAATCAAATGATAAATTTGGTTAAAGTAGCAATCTGCCTTGAACTTGGACACAATGATCAATTAGTATAAAAGTTAATTTTTTGGCCAATTATTCTATTAATTTGGTAAATTTGGCCAATTAATCCATATTAATTTTTCAAAAGAAATTAAGTTCAGTCAAAAATAACTTTTTTAACTAATTCATCCTAAAACTTTTATATATTGACTAAGTAGGTCCAATTTGACAAATTTTAAAATAGGTAAGACATTAATTTAGTAAAAATTAAAAAAATATGGAAAATGAGGAGAGAAGTTCTTTATGTTTGGAAAAGTGGTGGAAAATAAGATAGGAAGAAAATAAAAAAAATATTTTCTCTCCATTATAGGGAGAAAGTGGAGAGAGAAAAATAAAAAAACTTTTATTTGGTAAAAAATAAAGGGGGAAGAATGAGAATGATAATGATAATGTGATTCCCCTATCAATGAGAGTTACCAATTAATAAAAATATGTATTAAAAAATTACAAAAATATTTTTGATAAAAGAAAATTTAGTTGCTAAATGATATGTTAATTCTCATTCTCAGTCTCATTTTCTAGTGAACTTAACACTTTTTTTAAATTTGCAATCCAAATTCGATTATAATTTAAGAGCATAAACCAAACGGACCTTAAAATTCAATGCAATTTGAATTCAAATTCAAATTTAGAGAAAAAAATATATTAAAATAATAATTTACTAAATATTTATTTTCTTTCCTTTTTATTATCCTTTTCTCCAATTCACATTATGAAGAAAAATAAAGAAGAGAAAATAACTTTATTTTTCCTTCACATTTTCTCCTTTATTTTATTTCCTTCTATCCAAATATAAGGTAAGTGAAAGTAGGCCTAATTCCTTAAAAATTCTGAATTTTACGAGTTTAACAATTTTAGTATGTTCTTTTAACTTTTATTTAAAAAATCTCGAACTTTACATATCTTAACAAATTCAATACATTCTTTTAAAATTTATACAAAAAAAAAATCACAAACTTTATAGCTTTTAACAATTTTAGGATATTTTTTTAAAATTTATCAACAAAAAAATTTATTTCAATGTTGAACTATATTTGTTTAATCAATATATTAGTATATGATAAAATGTTATGTTGATATAGTACCAAACACCTTTTAATTTAAAAAGAAAAAGAATTTAAAGATTTAGCAAAAATTTTCTCCTTAAACTATACTATTTTAAAATTAAAAATATAATATTTTAATTTGTCATAAGTTTGCAGTTGTTTAGACAACACTAAAATATTTTTTTCACTTTAAGATTGTAAACTTTACACCTTTAAAAAATTCATTTCAATGACATATAAGTAATTCTAATTTTATAACAAATTGAAATACTATTTTTTTTATTTTAAAATGGTATATTTTAAGAAGAAAAGTTTTACTAACCCATTAAATTCTCTTTTTTTTTAATTAAAAGAAATTTAGTGTCATATATCTACATTAAATACTACAAAATTTTATAAGATGTTAAAAAATTGATTGAATAAATATAATTTAATATTGGCCTAATTATCTAAAAAAAATCATGAACTTTATGAGTTTTAAGAATTAATTAGATAAAATTTTTAAAAGAATATATTAAAATTGTTAAAAACTATAAAGTTTGTGATTTTTTTATAAATTTTAAAAGAATATATTAAATTTGTTAAAATATGTAAAGTTCAAGATTTTTTTAAATAAAAGTTGAAAAAACATGCTAAAAATGTTAAAACTCGTAAAGTTTACGATTTTTTAAGTAATTAAGCCGTGAAAGTAAATAATAACACTCAAAAAATTTTATTAGCTTTGTATAAGAATTTTGTTGTCAATAAGAAAGGAAGAAAAATATAGAGAAAAAATAAGAGAGAAAAATATTTTGATGTTTGGAGAAGGGATAATAAGAAGAAAAGAAAAAACATTGTCTCTTTAAAATGAGGGAAAGTGAAAAAAAAAAATTGGAAGAAAAAAATAAAAAATTAACAACTAAATATAATTGAGAAAAGATTAAAATAATAATCAAACATTCATCTATTTTTTTCTTAGTTTTCTTTTTTCTCTATATGAACTTAAGAATGAAAAATAAATAGATAAATAATATTATTTTCTTTACAATTGTTTCTCTATCTCTTGCCTCCATTACCAAACATAACACAATTGAAAAGTTGTTAATTGCTGCAGCAATTATAATATTCTCAAATCTAACTATTTTCATCCTTGTATTTTTCACTTATACCGTGCTTTAGGGCATGTTCAACCTATACTCAAAATGGGAGAGAGAATGAGTTTTTGGCCTACACTGTATGCCCATTTCCTGCATCATTTTTGTGGAGGTACTGGGGAGTCAACTTTGCATATTTTTAAAGACTGCCAGTGGGTTAGATGTGTTTGGTTGTCTTCCTCTCTAACGTTGCATGTGGATTCTTTCCCACATACAAGTGTTGTTGATTGGATTATTGAATTACAAAGCTTGCTATCTTCAGAACATTTTGCTCTTGTTGTTCAGATTTTGTGGAATATCTGGAATGCTCGAAACAAAGTTGCACATGGATTCCCTTTAATAAAGGCTGATTTAGTTGCTGATGTGTAATTTATTTATGTATCTTAGAGTTAATTTTTAATAAGTTTTAAATAAATAATTAATTAATTAAGGATGTTTTTGGGTATAATTGATCCATTAGCATAGTTTAAGGGATTTATTTGGATATTTAATTTATTAAAATGCTTTTGGTGAGATTTTACTTAATTTTTACATCTTTTGTTTTAGTGGGCCATGCGGTTGACTTCAAGTGGGCTAAGAATTTGTCTTGCCCAATTTGCCGAGAAGGAGGAAGTCAAGCCATAATTTGAAGCCATGAAAGCCTTAAAATTCAAGACGTTGCATGGCATGAAGCCGTGACCCAACCCGTGTTGGATTTATTGCTCCAGTTCCGCATAATACAAGGAATTACAAGAGATTAGGGATTCCTCATTTACCCTAATGGCTATAAAAAGATAACGATGTATCTAGGGTAAAGGAGAGAAGGAACAGACATAAAAACAGAGGAATCGAAACAGAGACAAAAGGCAGGGGATCGAAACAGAGGACTCAAAAGGCAGGGGATCGAAACAGAGGACTCAAGAGGCAGAGACAATACAGAGGCTTGGAGATTAATTTTTCAATTATCAGCGTTAATTTGTCCTTTTTGTTTTCTATTGTTTTTCATGGATTTTGATCTAGCTATGTGTGGCTAGTTTACTTTTAGGGTTTGGGAATAGGAGTAGCTATTCCATGAAGTGAATTGAATACATGATTTTATTATTTTAATTTGATATTCAGTTAATCTTTTGAGTTGAATTAATGTATGCTTTCATTCTTGGCCGGCTTATTTGCATATTTATGGATGAATTAACCAACGAGAGTTAGGGGAATTCATTAGCTTAAGACTTATAGGACTTAGATCACTCGACGGCGAGCTCTTCGGAGAACCATGACTGTAGACAGAGTTTACGGTGGTAAACCAATAATTGTTAAGGAACCTAATGAGCTTGGATTAACTTATTAATCACGAGAGTAGGTTAAACTTTAATCTTTGCATGCTTAATTGAACTCGAGAGAGACTTTAGGTAAATTAAAACAATTACCCTTAACTGATATCAATATCTTTTGTTTATTAATGTGTTCATGATTGGATTGGAATAGTGAAACTAGACCTAGACTCTAAGCTTTTAATTATTTGATTTTATTAGTTTCAATTGTTTTGCTTTATGTTTTATAACTAAATCACTTTTATTCGATTTACTAGCTAAGATAATAAGTAGAGATATTAGTACTCAATATACAATTCATGTGGAAACGATAATCTTTTACACTGCAATCACAACCGTGCGCTTGCGGATATTTAAAACGCAACAGTTGCTGTCCATGCTTTCTCAGCTTCAAAGATTTCAATCTTCAATAAGCAGAAATGAAAGTCATTTGTTTCTTTCTCCTTCAAGGGCTGCAGCTAAATGCAGTCCTCCCGCTCATTCTATATATAAACTCAATTCTGATGCAGCTCTATCTCCTTCCACTTCATCAGCTGGATTTGGGATTGTGATCAGAAATTCATCGGGTGAAGTTATGCTTTCTGCTGGAAGGCCAAGTGTAGCTGCTGATGACGTTGAGCTCCTAGAGGCTAAGGCTGTTTTGTTTGGTTTGCAAATTGCTTGGGAAGCTGGATTCCGCAACCTTACTGTGGAATCTGATAATATTTCTGTGATTTCACATCTTACAAAGAGCAGGACTAATTCCTCTCTTATTAGTTTGGTCTATGCTGACATTCTTATTTTAGCTAATCAGTTCAGTTCCATTCATTTTTCTTTTGTTCCAAGAAGTGGAAACAGAGTAGCTCATATGTTGGTTCGATGGGCATTGTCTCTTCCTAATGGTCCTCCTTTTATTCACCATGCTGTAATGGAGGACCTGTCCTCTTGTTTTTAACATAAATGAGCTTTACTCTTTCAAAAAAAAAATAAAATAAAAAGAATATGGCCAACGCAAATATGCGTTGGCCCTGTTCTGAACAGACGCAAATTGGACTTAGTTTTTTTTTTTTTAAATTTATCAATAATTTTTAAAATATTCAATTTAGTCTAATTTTTCATTATATAAACATACTTTTTTTAATAATTTAGTCTAAAATTTTATTTTATTTAAAATATTTTTCTTATATATATATATATATAAAATATAATATAATAAAAAATATATGTTAAGTAATTTTATATTAAAAATAACATTAATTATAAATAATATTTTTAATTAATTATAGGTGTAATGTGGTAAATGTTTAAATATTATAATATGAGATATAATGAGTTAGTGAAAAAATTAATTTAAAAATTATATTTTATTGTAAATTTATTATCATTTTAACGTTGATGGTTGGAGATGGCATGAGCCAATTTCTTTGAAAAAAATAATAATAAAAAAGAGGCTATCTGGAGCTGCTCCGTCCTGCGGCTATACAGAGCCTAAAAAATATGGCCGCGTGTCAGATAACGTAAACTGTTGGGTCTCTTTGAGGGTGTTTCTGCACTTGCAACGCACCCTTCAAAATAACGTGTCTTTTAATTCTTCCCTTCGATAGATACTCTTCTTTCTCTCTAGATACTGTCCTGTCCTATTCAATTTTGGCATTTTTCCAATCTTTCAATGACAATGACCTGAGTTGACATTTTTTGTTTTCTTGTATTGGGTATTGTTCGTCTAGCGACATAGAATTTACAAGTTAATTAGTCTCTTCCACATCTTTTTTTCTTTTTTTTGAGTTTTTTATGAGCTTAAACTCTTTTTGAAAGAGACCCACAGTTTTATTTTTTGTTGTTTAGGTGGTCTTTTTTGCATTAAAGAACCTTTCTTTACCTATTATTATTTGGGTCGGTCTTTATTTTTTCAGGGTTGTTTCTTTTTTGTTTGTTTATTTATTGGTTGATGCTTGCTGTTTATACTTGGTCTAAGTCCTTTTTTTCTTGTTTTAGACAAGTCCTTTTCTTTTTGTATAACTCTTTCTTTCTGTAGCTTCCCATTTGGGTGGTGTGCTTTAAAAATCTTTTTTTCTTCGCCTTTTTGTATCGGTTGGTGCCTGGAGTGGGTGAGAATGGAGGAGAGGTATGAGCCAATCAAGGACCTTGGTTCTGGAAATTTTGGAGTGGCAAGGCTAGTGAGGGATAAGAAGTCAAAAGAGCTTGTTGCTGTAAAGGACATAGAAAGAGGGAAAAAGGTAAGTTTTCAATTTAAATTCCTATTGTCGATCTATTTAGATTATTCTTTTTTCTCGTTCTTCCTAGTTGTGTTTTCATTGAAGCTTATTATGGTAAAAAGATTCCATTTTTGGCAAAATTCAGCAAGTCACAATTGTTTATCTTCTGGGGGAAAATGGAAATGTGTGCTTGCTAGAGGCTGAGCCGAAGTTGCTATTTCAAGTATTTGTGTCATGTCTAGGAGTTCAACATTTATTAGCTAGAATCTAATACTGCTTTTGCCAATATGAAGTAGATTGCTGAATTAATTATACATTTTTGGACAAGACTCATTTCAGGTTTCATTTGGGTGAATTTTCGTGTTGCATAGTTGCCTTGGTATATGTACCTCAATGTGTTTAACCCACGTTTAATTTGCTACTAACTACTGTTTTTTTTTTCCCCTTCCATTTTCTTTCTTTTGCTGATTGAGAACTATTTTGGCTGGTGTCCTGTTATTGTCTTGGAACTTGGCAAATACAAAATATATAACTTTTATCAGGAAGTTATTATATGTCTTAAATAATATCATGGTTGATTGAATTCAGCATATGTTACTTTTGTGCCTAACATGAGAGTTAGGTGGAGCCATCCCTGCCTGCCCAGATTAAATAAGGTTTTGTTTTCTCTGACCGTGAGGGATGCATGCTATGCATTGAGATTATCAGCACGGTGCAGAGGGCCAACATGCATCACTGAATGTGACTTGTTTCATGCTATTATAGCATTAACATTAATTGTTAACTGCACTTATCTCTAGAACAGTTTAATTCTCCTAAACTAAACTTCGAAAATTATTTTAGAAGATTACTACTAAAGTCACCATCTTCTTCTTGTTTTTGGCCAATTACATGAATTTTGCTTTGCTATTCCAGATTTCTAAGCTCTTCTGCAGTTAAAGCATGAGACAGTATCAACTTTCTTATTTTCACATGTGAAATGATATGATGAATAGGTGATGCACAAACAGGTAAATATATGATTAAGGAATTAAACCCTTATTTTGCAACATCCCCACAAAATGAAAATCAAAGAATTTTTATACTTGTGTCAATTAATAAATAAGTATCTTAGAAGAAATGGTTCAATTCTCTTACTTTTCTTTCTCGAACCAAGAAATCCATTAATTGGGATCCTAATGCATATAGATACAAATGGTCGAATAGGAGCAATAATGCAGGCTCTGCACAATAAAATATGAATTCATTTACTGATCTTACTGAACTAGAAATTGCAAATTATTCGTTAGTGCCATAATGTATATGTTATATGCACCATTAACAGTTTACTTGCTGCATACTATGTTTCACCATGATAATCATTTTGACATGGATATACAATTTGAGGTTAAGTCAAGGAAAAATACTAATTGTATTGTTTGGAGATTTTGTTTTACAATCAGATGTTCTAAGCCATCTTGCTTCTGAACATGGATGGGCATTCACTCACTGATCAAATGTTCTTTTTCTAATACCATATTGTCACTTAATATGAATATTTGTGTGTTTTAAATTTATGAATGGGAATTTTGTTCCTGGTGTAGATTGATGAGAATGTACAGAGAGAAATTATCAACCACAGATCTTTGAGGCATCCAAACATTGTCAGGTTCAAAGAGGTAAGAGACCAATTCTGTATGCGTCTTGTAGAATTTGTTCATGTTGGTCTTGCTAGGAATGCCTTCACTCAAACTCTACTATGGTTATGACGTTGAATCTTGTTTGGGTGGAGATTTATTACAATTAAATCAAGGTTTCAAATAGACCTCGGGTCCTACACATTGTATATACATTGTATATTTTTTTACCAGAGCATACTGACAAAAAAGCCATCAGTTAGTCTATGTGCCTTGGAAACCTTGTCTGTTCCTGATTTTTGCACTTACGTTATCAGTGCTTAGCCAATACTCAATCAAAATTCTCTTTATAATTGCCTTTTGTTTTCTGTTCATATTTTTACCTGATTCAGGTGTTATTTGTATGAGCCTTGACACATGCTTATGTATGAATTATAAGTAAGCTTCTGCTAACATAAGCACGTGTGCACGAGTGCAAATAAATGGGTTCTATTTTCAGGGTGAATGTACAATGAAGTCTAGCAAACTAAGGAAACTCAATTTACCTTAATTATTTTATGAATTATAAAGCATGTTATGTAGTTAAATTCCTATACACTCAGTCCCTGATGTAGAATTTGAAGACATTATTACTCTTAATTTCGTGCTTGAACCGGCTTTTCCAAGGATTTGAGCCTTCATGCTAGCTTGATATTCATATCATCACATGTGGCAATGGCTCTGTTCAACATCTCATATGTTGCATAGTTTAATACTTTAATATGTACAGGATGACTCATCCATTATTTAGTTGCACAATCTGGACATGTAAAGTTGGAGCTATATACATAGGTCCAAACTCGTTGAGTCCAAGGTGTCAGTGTAGGCCATGCCAATTCCTTACACATTGCAACATCTTATTAGTATGGGACATTCCTCCTTGTGTCACATTAAAGAATGTTAAGATAGGCCTAAAGCAAAACATATTGTGCTGATCCTGAACCACAACAAAAGGACATGCATGAAGACTAGAATTGTCCCGTGACAATAAATTGTCAATAAATTCATATACGTTGGTAAGTTAGATGTGCGTGATATTCACTCCTGAATGTGGTTGAATGATAAGAATCAAATTAGTCAAGAAGGAATTTAGAGAAGATCATATCTGAGTTAAATATAACACATATTTTCTAATGTATCATTTTCCAACAGGTTATATTAACTCCAACACATTTAGCAATTGTCATGGAATATGCAGCTGGTGGTGAACTCTTTGCAAGGATATGCAGTGCTGGTCGATTTAGCGAAGATGAGGTTGTACAGCTGTAGCATTTAATCTGTTCTATGATTTTACCTCAGATATAGTAAACAACTGGATATCTAACTGGCAAATCCTTTTCACAGGCAAGATTTTTCTTCCAGCAACTAATTTCTGGAGTCAGCTACTGTCATTCCATGGTATGATATACAAAATTTCACATTTTAAATTGTTTGTTTTTTCTGCTATGGTACAGTTATCTTATGCCATTTGTTGCTTATGTTGCAGGAGATCTGTCACAGGGATCTGAAACTTGAAAACACACTTTTGGATGGAAGCCCTACTCCACGACTTAAAATATGTGATTTTGGTTACTCCAAGGTAAACTTATGTAATTTTTCTTCTGCAGTCTACCCCTTAAGATTCTTCCAATTCTGATTTTGCATTTTGATTTCTTCATTTTATGATTTCAGTCAGGTCTGTTGCACTCACAACCCAAATCAACAGTTGGGACACCAGCTTACATTGCTCCAGAGGTCCTGTCACGAAAGGAATACGATGGCAAGGTACTTTGCTGTACTGTTGTCATCAAATAGCTATAATGCAACCTTCTTTTATGTTGCCATTGAAGATGGTTAACAAATACTCTTCAGGTTCACCTGTTTTAGTTTTCTATGGAGCTTTTTTGTGTTTTAGTTTGTATATAATATGTTTTCTTTAAAAAAAAAAGTTTAATCATCAAAGAAAATGAAGAATTGGTGGTAATGTATTAGGATTTTGTTGTCTAAGGCCTATACTTATGTAGGGTCTTTTTATGATCTTGGATTGTGTATTGGATTTCTCGGTTTGAAAAGAAAATTAATGCTGGATCCTTTTGGAACAATATACTCAGTGTTATGCCTGATTGTAGTCAGTGTTGTGTCTAATAGGTAACAGTGCAATTTCAAGTTTCTTAAAAATTAACATGTGGGCTATCATCTTTCAGATTGAGTCGTTTTTGTTGTTTGCATAATTTACTATCTGCCAGGATTAACCATCCAGTTGGAAAAGAAAAATACAAAATTAATTAAGCATTTGTTGAGGAACACTCTCCAAACACAGAAAAATTCAGATGAAAGGTTCATGACCAAAGAGTTGCCATTTTTTATATCCATTTTGGTGAAAGCCATTTTCTTGATTGTCCAAAGCAGAGAGTTCCATTGTCTGAGATTTTAGGGTGTTGTCGTTAACATAGTCATCTGGCTGAAGCTCTTTAATACGACACATAGTTAGGGTGTTGTGAATAACATGGTCATCTAACTGAAGCTCTTTATTATGACACTGAGTTAGGTCCTACTTTCATTCCCTCTCCTATAAAGGTTAGAAGATATCATTTTGCTTGTATACTGCAGCTTTCTAGATATGATCAACTGTTAGTGGTAGGATATACCTAAGCTAACTTTAGCAGAGAATTGCTGATGAAAGTTTGTAGACATGATCCAACAGTCAGATGAAAATTGAAAGCAATTCAACATTTATTCATTTATTATTATTATTTTTTCCTTTTGCTGAAGAAGTGAACTCTAGCATCAAAATGTTGCATATGATTAATTGATATGTCCGGCATTTTGCTTGACTATTATTCCTGTCAAGTTTCTCACCTTAGTTATATATTTGGCGGCGTTTCCTGTCATTTCTGGACTGAGAATCAAGTCCTCTTTAGACCTTTGCTTGGTGATTTGATGTTTTATCAGTTTTAGATTGCAGATGTTTGGTCATGTGGGGTGACATTATATGTGATGTTGGTGGGAGCATATCCTTTTGAGGATCCTGAAGATCCTAGAAATTTCCGCAAGACCATTGGGGTTAGTTCTTTCCAAATACTTTGATGGTTAGGTACTGGATCTTCTTTCATCTATCTTCAATAAAATTAATGCTGAAGTTAAATTTATTATTACCTTCCACAGAGAATAATGAGCGTTCAGTATTCAATACCAGACTATGTACGTGTCTCCGCAGATTGCAAGCACCTCCTTTCGCGTATTTTTGTTGCCAATCCCGCAAAGGTAGTTTGTTCCTTATTTTCTCAATAATCTTCTCATTTACTTCTAATAATCTCGAGAGCTTAGGAACCATTGGAAAAAAAAAAAAAAGGTAAATGATCTCTTGAATTTCACATAGCATTTAAGAAAACTTGCTCAAGTATTTGTCTTTACATACGAATGCTTTCCCTACTTTTATAACTTTCAGTGTTCCATTTTATTTTTAATTTTCTAAAAAATACTGGAAAATATTGATCAAAATGAATTTGACTTCTTCCTTTTCCTGAACAGACTGTCAGAATAGCCAAAGACTAAAATGAGAAACGGAAACTTGACCTAATATAGATAGAAAGAGCTAAATGAATCCCCATAACTGATATACGATAGCAGCTTAATGTTCTGATAGACCCCTTGGTGATTTCAAAACCAAAGTAGCAATGCACATGGATGAAGGGCTTGTATGGTTTAATTCAAAATGAAGAAAGATTATAAATTTGGTGGCTGTTATATGTGACTGATGCTGCAAAAAGTTTATATGCAGGTAGCTTGGAGCTGTTCTTGTGTTCTTAGAACTTGTTGAATGAAAAAATGGACTCAGTTTAATATTGAATAATCATTCAGGCATATGGCTATTGAGCTCAATTATGAACATAGCCTTGGAAAAAAAATAATAAAATAAAATAAAACTAGACTTTTTATTCTGGAAATATATTAATGTGGCCTGTCTAGTGCCTATGTGGAGCATCAAGTGAAATATTACTGCATTATTCTATGTTTTGATGGTCAATAAAGGCCTGAAGTAAAGATTTCTATATTGCAAACTAAATCTGCGAGCTAAATTCTATCTTTATCTAGAATGAATGCTTTGAAAACATAACAAGCGGAATTCATTTGATAAGGTGTATTATATACATTCTTGTTTAGTGATTCATATATGCTAATACTATTCAATCTTTGTTAAAGAGAATTTCCATCCCAGAGATCAAGCAGCACCCCTGGTTTCTGAAAAACTTGCCAAAGGAGCTCATTGAAATTGAGAAAACAAATTTTGCAGAATCAGACCGTGATCAACCAAGTCAAAGTGTTGAAGAAATAATGCGCATCATACAAGAGGCAAAGACACCTGGGGAAGGTGGCAAAGTTAGTGAGCAAGCTGTTGCTGGTACATCTGATAGCTTGGATGTTGACATGGAATCTGAAATTGATATCAGTGGTGACTTTCTTCCCTAATGCTTGAGCTTACAAATTAAGCGCAAAGGATTGTTTCTCCTTTGCAGTTTGTTTGAGATCAGGAATCACACACCTTTATCATGCTATCCACAATGTGAATTATTGGCATTGCCTTGCTGAAGGCATGCCAAGTGCATATCGGTGACATTGGTCTTGTAATTACTATGTATATTGCACATATCTACTTGGATTTCAGGATTTTCAGCAGTTGGCTTCAGAAACCTTATGTGCAATTTTCTTGTGTTTGCTCTGTTTGGCTTGCTGAATTGTTTTGTTTATGGTTCTCATTGCATTTCAGAACGGCTAATGATTCTATTGTGGCATAAAATGATGCAATCATTGTGGAATGAGCTTAAAAAGCCTGAACGTGTCCTGCTTTATTTTCGCCTTTGTTTAATTTTGATGTTTACCTTTATTTACTGCTATGACCACATTAATCCCGAGAATAGTATTTTCTTTCGTCTTTGTTAAATTTTGCTTATGCGTAAAGCTGCATTTACATATAGATTAAAACATTACAAATGATTAAGGCTGCATGTATGATACTATAACGGCCAATGTATTAGCTTCGCGTGGAAATTTTAGAATTAATCGAAAAACAAAGTCAATGAAAGTGAATAAATGAAATGGAAAGTTAATTTAAATTTAATTTGAGATTTCAAATAATAATAATAATAATAGGTGTAAAAAGCCCGAATGTATAGTTTAACTGATAAACTTTACACGATTAACCTTTGACATCTCATATTCTATTCAACCTTAAATTGTTTTTAAATCTTTTTCACCCTTTTTAATAAAATATCGAAATGGAAAAATACTTAATTTTAAATGAAATTTTAACAAACAAATATGCCAAAAATTACGTTCAAAATAATAAAAATGAATTTAAAAATTAATATAAAATAAATAGAAATTTTTGGTTTTAAGTTATATTATGTCTTTAATTAAACAATTTTTAGAATTTTTAACACCAATCTTATTAACTAAGATTATTACAAGTGTTTTTTTAAGGTTCAATACTAAACCTTTTCACAATAAATTTTTAAGGCTCACTCACAACCCTTTTCAGGTGCTTTTCTCAATGCTAACATCAACCCTATCACCAGTGTGTCCTTGATGTTGCAGTGCATGCTTAAGAATTTGGTATTAATGTTGATCAAGTCATGGTTGAAAAAGTAAGCTCTTATAGTAGTTCTTCTATTGATGACTTCATGAGTAAAATATCTATTAACGATGGTGATGGTTGTGATGGTGGTAGTTATAGTGGGAGTAGAGATGCTCGAGGATATATGGATAATGAGCCAAGTCAACCATTGAGCCCATTCTCATGTGAAGCAAATTTTACTCATGCAACTCAAGATGAAGATCCTGGATGAGGGGGACATAGCATAATGGAGATTTTATTAATGTTCTTGAAACATTGCACTTTTTGTCAAACTTCAACAAGTGGAGTCGAACCACATAGAAATTCAAATGTGGTATTGAGAATTTTATCATGTATTTATTACTGATTAGGACAATATAGATGTTTGTATTGTAAATTGTAAATAATTATGTATAAATTCAACTTTCTAATTAGGTTGATGGGTTGTTTCACCATTTTATAAACTTTATACAAATTGGGCTTTCCCCTCATTATGTTAATAAAATAAATATTAATAAAAATTTATTAGACTTATTATTACTTGATTTAATTTATTCTCCACATAATAGCTTTTCATCCTTATATAATACATAATAATAAATTGATGACATTTTTATGATAATATGACTAATTTAATTTTCTTTTAGCGTTGTATGGTATTTCTGAAAAGATTACAAAAATTTTCGATGTTTAATATAAATTTTCATAAAATTTTAACAATGATAATACGAAAATGTTTTAATATGGGTATATCTATAATATATACACAATCTTAGAACCTTGATTTGATATAAGAGCCATTTAAATTCCTACTTATCACTTTTTTTCCCTTTTCCTAATGCAAGTTGCACATTTTACATCAGCAATATGGCAATTACATCATAGGGCTATCTGGATTTTTGTTTTTACTTAGGGCAAATGTTCATTTTATCCCTTAATGTTTATACCGAAGAGTACATATGCCCTTTACATTTTTTTTTAGACCATTTGAGCACATAATCATACGAACCCTCATTTAACCTCTCAAATAAACAGAGTTAACACCGTTTATATAATGCCTATCTGGTTCCCAAGTATTCAAAATAGCATTAGCTTTTTTTTTTCTTCTTCTTCATTGAAGTCGTTTTTTTGTTCATGCCCAAATAAAAAACCCTAGAAAATAAGTAACTAACCTCTCAAATAAACGGAGTTAACACTGTTTATATAATGCTTACCTGGCCAACAATGACTCAAAATAGTCATTAGCATTTTTTCTTTCTCCATTCTCTTTGTCGAAGTCGTTATTTTGTTCATCCCAAAATCAAAAACCCTAGAAAATGAGTAACTAATATAACGCAAACAATATGTCAATGGTTGCAAACTCTATTCTCCTAACACGAGGTGTAAACAAAGAGTGAACAGTAAAACCAATCCCTCACAAATGAATAGACATTTCTTGTTTGGTTGCTTTCAACATCGAGGTATCTTCTCCTTATAATAATCTTCATATTAATTCTTCTTCTTCTGCAACTACTTATTATTTAATTTTTTCGAATCTATGTACTCTATACTTATGGTAATCGATAGTAACAAGAATTATACTATTGATGATATATCTTCTATTTCTATTAAAATTTATTATAATAATAATGTTAGTCATGGTGATTATTATAATATTGGGAGGAGTTTTGATGATGTTGATGTTGTTGTTGATGATGATGATTTAACTACTACTATTATGAACACTGCACTTATAAACCTTACACAATGGTTGAGTTTACTTGGAAACCGAGAATAGGTTGGTTAAAAACTATGTTGTGTGTAATCTTTACATATATTAGAGTTGAATTTTAATGAATTTTGAATAATTAATTAGCTTGATTTGGGTAGAATTTCGGTTTAGTTAGGAATAATTTTAGTTTAAGGGTTTCAGATTTACTTATTTTTAGCATAATTTTAGCTTAATTAGAAATTTTATTTAATTACTAATATATGTTTCTCATTTTGTATGAAGTTTAGCAAAGAATTTCAATTATCTAAGGATTTACATGACATGACCGTGACATGGGCGTGTTGATGCCCGTGTCCTACACTGGAAAATAAGCCAAAGATGCACGACTTGAGACACGGCCATGCTCGAGGCCGTGTCTGCTTTTGGACCTTCAATATCAAGTGGCACGGGAGCCACACAGTCATGTTTGAAGCCGTGTTCCCTACTGCCAGCCTAAAAAGAGTTTGTGAAGATTAGACATGGTTGAAGCACGAGTGTGCTGCTAATCGTGTCACCATTTGGAAACTTAGCTCGAGTGTAAGCATGACTATGCTTGAAGGTGTACCGAATTTTTGACACAGGCAAAGACTCGGCCATGCCTAGGTCATGTCGGACAAAATGAAATCTTTCCTTAGTAAAAAGGGTTAGGAATTTAAGGGCAATCAGGTTTCTATCAGGCTTTCCTATATAAAGGGCATTAAGAAGGGTTATGTATTGATCCATTCAACATTCTTGAAGCCACAAACAAGCGCTAAACAAAGATCGAAGGAGATTCACACAAGATTCAAAGAGTTTTATTTATATTTCTTCTTCATCTTCATTTCTTTTAATGATGTTTGTGTTCTTCGCCACAATTATGTGTGGCTAAACTTCTTTTAGGGTTTAGATTAGGAGTAACTATTCCAAGATGTGATTGAACACAAGTTTTTATTTAAATTGATTTTCAGTTAATTTTATGAGTTATTCTTAATTTATGTTTTCATTCTTGGCCAGCTTGTTTGCATGTTTATGGATAAATTAGCCAATGAGAGTTAAGATAATTTATTAGCTTAAGACTTATAGAACTTAAACCACTCGACCACGAGTGTAGGTGAGTTCTTTGAGGGTAAACTAATTGTTAAAAAAGTTAATGAGTTTTGATTAACTTCTAAATCACGAGAGTAGGTTGAATTTTAATCTTAACATGCTTAATTGAACTCGAGAGAGTCTTTAAGTATTTTAGGACAATTACCCTTAACCAAATTCAATGTTTTCAATTGTTAAGTGTTCATGATCGAATTGGAATAGTGAAACTAAACCTAGACTCTAAGCTTTAATTAATTAATTAATTTTATTTTAGTTTAAATTGGTTTAATTCATATTTTATTTGCTAAATCACTTTTATTTTATTTACTAGCTAAGATTATAAGTGGAAATATTAGTAGTCAATATACAATCCTTGAGAAAATTATAACTTTTTATACTGCAATTCATGATCCGTGCGCTTGCGAGTTTTGAACGAAACAAGTTTTTGGTGCCATTATCGGGGATTGGCAATATTGATATTAATTTAATTTTTTTCTTTGCTAAGACTAGTATTTTTTTTTATCATTTACTTGCTTTTTTTTTTATTATATTTCAGATGTTTTGCTAGTTTATGAACACTCTTTTCAAAGAACAAACTTAAAGAAGATCAATCCTGAAATTAAGAAATCATGCAAAAAGAACCAAAAGGAGAAGTGCGAGAAAGACAAGTAAACAATGGCTGAAAATCAAGCGGCACAACAATCTGGGAATTATGCTCTTCAAGAGTACATAATGCCTAATCCAGGAGACAACCGAAGCAGTATTGTGAGGCCAACCATTGAAGCCAAAAACTTCGAGATCAAACCAGTAGTTATTCAAATGGTCTCGTAATTTTAGTTTAGAGGTATATTGAGTGAAGACCTTAATGCCCATTTAGCTCAAATTTTGGAGATTTGTGACACATTTAAGATGAATGGGGTAGTTTAGATGTAGTGAAGCTCAGGTTATTCCCTTTCTCTTTGAGGGATAAAGCTAAGTTGTGGTTGCGCTCTCTAGTACCACAATCAATTGCTACTTAGGATTTATTGTCAAAGGCATTTTTGGGCAACTATTTTCTGTTAGTGATATGCACTAGGTCAATCATTTATGACTATGTATTGACTTTATCATTTTATTAATAAAGAGGCATTTCCATTATCATTTCTTTTTATGATAATTAAATGAATAGTTAATTCTGTCTAAGGTCATCAAGTATGTGACTTGATAGTAAAACCCTTAGATTAAAATATGAGTTCTATTCAGATTATCCTTAGCCATTTGTTTATTATGTAAATATTAATGAATTAAGGCTAGTATGGTGTTGACTGATGATTTTGTTTTACTAATCATGAATATGAGATATTAAGTCAACTCATAGGTGTTTGAGAAATCATGTCTGGATTGACCCACTATGAGAATACTACATAGATAATTGTCATAAGTATTTCTCATCATAGTAATATTGTTTTAGTCATTCGACCTTGAAATCATCGTGGATTTCTACATAACTATTTTATATTTTGACAAATTCTAACATTGTCTTTAATTGGATGATGAAATAGAATGTTGTTGGATATGAAATGAGTTATGTGAGGAATGTGAGTGATTGAGAAGGAATTTATCCCTCATTTAATATGAGTAAGATATCTATGAAGGAAAATGCATGGCCATGCTGAAATAAATTAATAAAGAGTTATCATTCTCAGTCTACTTGGAATCAAGTCATAATATGGTTGAACTATATAAGGATGGCATAAACTATGTCTTACGTTCAATTAAGATATCATGTGACAAAGGGACTATAATATTCACTGTAAATTAGGTTATGTCGAATTATCGACCTTCACATAACTTGGGTAGTCATAATGTCTTGCTAGAGGCCACTTATGACTTGTAGGCCTAAATTGGGATTTTAGGCCCACTACCAACGTTATATGAACCTACAAGGTCACACACTTAGAACAGGCCCAAAACGAATATGAGTTTACCAAGCCTAGTTAAACTCTATGGAAATAAATAACTATAAATTCATATGTATATATATATTTATTTAATTATTTATTTATTTAAGGTAATAGTTATCTTAATTAAATAGGAAACTATTTCTATTTTGGTATTTGAATCAAATCATAATTGAAAAGGTGGAATATAATAAAAATGTTTTAGTAAGTGAAACCCTAATTGAGAAGTCTATATATACATCATATTCTCTAGGGTTTCACACACTAATCATTCTGCCACCAAAATTTGTTTTCTCTCATTTGAGAAAACAAAACACAGAGTTCTTGAGTTGTGAGACATTCAAGGAGAAGTGCTAGCAAATATTCATTTTGATCAAAGGTTGTTCGTGTGGATACTAGTAGAGGACGCATCCATTTGGAGATGTTTTAATCCGATCAAAGAAAGCGAAAAGCTCGAGGTAGGGTGTCACTGGTGTGAACCTCCTCTCGTCCTTCCAATAATCTTGCCCATTCTTCGTCCGTGGTAAGATTTTGGAAACCCTAATCAATAATTAGTTAATCGAATTACATGGATCCTGGTTCGAGTTTGTAATCAAATTTTTAATTTTTCGCTGCGTTTTGTATCACGAAACCCAACAGTGGTGTCAGAGCCGCTTGTAATTCGATTAAATTGATTTTATCATATATGTGATATATACATGAGATATGTGGAATTGGTTTTATATATATATGCGATATATATATGAATTTGATTTTGAAAAGTGTTTTTAAAATTTCAATTGAATGTTTTATGTGATAATTTATTTGAATCCTTGTAAAAAAAACTGTTATATACATTGATATGATTAATGTACATAGTTGTTTAATATGATTAAACAAAGTTTTCATTGAAAAATATTGTTTTCATCTTGGGAAAATTCGGGTTATAGAGGGACACATCCGTGTCATTTAGATGACACAGCCGTGTCTGGTTGTTCATCTGCGAGAATACAGAGAGACACAACCGTGTCTGAGAGTAAATTCTGTAGATTACAGATAGACATAACCGTGTTTATTTTTGACACAGCCATTTTTGTTAAGGCAGAATGGATTTTGTTTAAATGTTGAATAAAATTAATATGTTTTGAACATATTAATAAAATGTAATATGATTACAATGGTTTAGGAACTTGACCCCGAATGGATTCGCCACATAATTCATTCATATCATAATATTAATTAATTTTGATGAAAATTAAATAATTATGCTCTTATGTGTTTGTTGTTAAATGCATAGTGCATAGAATGACCCTTAAACCAATGTGATTGGATTGTATTATTTTTATGGGTTGTAATTTTTAAAATACGGCATGCGAGTCATTTTATTTGTTGTAATTATTTTATTTTATTATTATTATATAGTAATAGAATAGTTTAAATTACAACAAGTTATGTAATGTAAATCCAAGTTGGAAGGATGGAGATCCTAGGTGGGAGCCCAAGAAGGAGATCCATAGTAGAAGATGGGGATCTAAATTGAAGGCTCAAGCTTGTATTTGTAATATCACCTAGGCTTGACCTTTGATCTTCATATTGCCTTATGAAGATCAACTTATATATGGGCCATGGTTGTCACATTTATCTTGTTATGTTAGTATGTTATGCATATGATGTCATGTTTGTGATGCAATATACCAATAACTGAATAAGATAAAAACTAACTAAACCCTTATTTAATATTAAGTCATTAAAATGCCTCCCATTGATCAACACTTATCAAGATTTGGATTGCTATATATAGGTTATGCCAAAGCATTGTGTACAAAGCCATCTAAATAAGATAAGATGGATAATGGTGATATCCATATGTTTATGTTGGTTAGACTTAACTAGGTTATCAAAATGGTTTTGGTCCTAGGGAATTTGATAGGATATGCTGGTACATGTGATGTCAATATCCTAT
>CATIWK010178385.1:0-11840 GCA_949634005.1 Mallotus japonicus
CTCATGTCCACCTTAAGAGCTGCAAACCCATCTTTTCCTTGGGTCTTTCTTTTGAGGAAATGAGACACTTCAAATGCCACCATAATATTATCTGAAATCAATCTTCCTTGAATGAAAGCACTCTGAGAATCTGAAACCACAGAAGGGAGCACTCGCTTAAGTCTATTAGCTAAGACTTTTGCTATAATTTTGTAGAGGACATTAGATAAGGAGATAGGTCGCATATCAGTGATAAACTCAGGAGACTCTTTCTTAGGAATTAAGACTACCAAAGTGTCATTAATACAATCTGGAAGAGAGCAAGAATGCAAACAATGCAAACAGATAGCAGTGACGTCTTCCCTAACAATGTCCCACATCTTCTGATAGAACGCCGGATTCATACCATTCGGACCTGGAGACTTGTCCGGATGCATAGAGAAAATGGCATCCTTAATCTCCATCGAAGTGAAGGTAGCCATCAAACCAGAATTATGCTCCTCTGACACACAAGGACGAACAACTTGAGCAATAGCCTCAGCATCTGGACCACTAAAAGAGGAAGAAAACAACTTTGAGAAGTACTCTTTAATAAGCAAATCCAGACCACTATCCCACCCTTTCCAAGACCCATCATAATCTTTCAACTGAGAAAAGGAATTTCTCTTCTTCCGGGAAGAAGCTACCATGTGGAAAAAATGAGAATTATTATCACCAAAACGCAACCAATGCTGCTTAGCCCTTTGACGTCAGAACTCCTCTTGCTGACCCAGTAAAGAAACATACTCCTCTTTAATTTTGGCCAGACGCTGCAAAGCAAAAGCGTCCGACCGACGCTGAAGTAAAGCCATCTCCTTCCGGCAAAAACCCAATCTCTGCTTAAAATTAAGCATCAGATCAGCTCCCCACTCCAACAAATCCTGCCCACAAACCTTTAATCTAGACACCATAGGCAACAAAACACTCTTACCCCAGCTCTGTAAAACCATATCTCGACATCCCGAATCGAGAAGCCATGAATTCTCGAACCGGAACCACTTCTCACATTGCTTAAACACCTGCTTAGAAATTTGCAAAAAAATCGGCAAATGATCTGAAGTAGCCGCTGATAAATGGTACACCTTAGCCTCCGGGAACAAAGAACACCACTGCTGGTCCCCAAAAGCCATATCTAGCCTCTCCTGCACCCACCTAACCGAGCCACGACCATGCTCCCAAGTGAATCTAGGGCCAATCCACCCCAAGTCATGCAGGTCACAATCATCAACAACACCCTTGAAGCCATTTAAAAGCCAGCAAGGATGAGCAATACTACCTTTTTTATCAAGCGGAGACACAATGTCATTGAAGTCTCCCATATAAACCCAAGGAAGATTAGACTGAATCCGAAGGTTACGAAGATTATCCCAAGAGATACGACGCTTACTACGCTCCGGGTAGCCATAAAAACCTGACATACGCCACTTCCCCAAATCTTTTAGCTCAACAATACAATCAATATGGTTGAGGGATGAACTAAGAATAGAAACAGTGTTTAAAGATTTCCAAATGAGGGCAAGACCACCCCCATGACCCTTGTTTTCCACTATAAAACTACCTTCGAACCCAATAGAATTTTTAATGGACTTAATCACACTGCTAGAAACCATTATTTCCATCAAAAATACAATGGTGGGCTTCTTTGTAAAAATGAGATCCTTTAGGACCCTAACAGTCTGTGGGTTCCCAAGCCCACGGACATTCCAGCTTAGAGTACTCATGGCATCTGGCAGGCCAGAACATCTTGGCCCGCCGATATCCCGTTTTTTGGTTCGTCAACCATATTGTCATATGGGCCTGAGCCCAACTCAACATAATTTATAATAGCCCCTGTTTCATCTTCAAAACGACGCCTCTTTAAATCAGTAACAAGTAAAGCATCAGAGTTTTCAAAATTTACCTGTTCCGCGCCCTTCTCCACCCCTTCCATATAAGTAGTAAGAGATTTAATGGTTGAGATTGATACATTACCATTCTTACTCCCTGCAATCATGCCACTAGCCTCTCCTGTAATCACGTTATCCTCCTCTCCCATTCCTCTCCCCTTTCCTTTCCTATTATGAAATTCAGCGTCAATTAGCATTCTTTCCTCGGTAGCTTCCACACCTTCCATATTGGTTTTAGCCGGAGGCTTCCCAAGCAACCACCATTCTCCAATCCTAGACAAATTTCGTCTCCTAGAGCTTTCAACCACTCACCATAGGGATAATCCTTCGTCTCAACCGGATTATGATAAAGTTTTTCCCAAAATTTATCAGAATGGCCCAGAAATCCACAGTAATAACAAAAGGAATTCACCTTCTCATATTTAAAGTTCACCCGGATTGATTCACCATTGGGTTTTTTCAGCTTCATTCTGCGTTTAATGGGCACATGAACATCCATTGCTACCTTAATGCTCATGATTTTAATTTAAAATTATAATAAAGTTTATATTTTTTTACAATAAAATTTAGATCATTTAACAGATTAAATTAAATAAACATTTTATGTTATATTCTAATATAAATTTTAATTATTCCAGAGTCAAGTTGACAAAACTCTCCCAACTTTTTTTTTCTTGATTGATTTAATAAATGTTTAAATTGATTGATAATAAATATTTTATCAGTTAATTCTTGAAACAAATGATTTTACAATTCCGCGTGACAACAGTCGGTGCTTTTTATTGTTATATACTGCTCCATTTTATGATCATTTCATTACGGTTTCTAAGAACTAAAGTAAGGAGGGAACAACTCATAACTACATATACAAATCGAATATCAAGGATGAAAGGCTTTGGCATGATACTGCTTGGGCTTCTCTTGGCTACGATTCTGACTTCTCTATCCTCATCCGTCGCTGGTAATTGTGAGAATGTTAATTCTATATCCCACACGTTTTTTTTTTTTTTTGTCCTTTTTTTTCGTTGTTAATGTTATAGTGAAGTACTTATGCTAGATTTTACGCTTTCTTTTTATACTGTAGAAGCTGTCCAGACGAGCCCACGTGTTACTTGCATACCTGCAGAAATTTCTATGGTCAGAAAACCCTTCAGGTGTTATCATCCCGATCAAGCAGCTCCTACAGGTGACTGCCACAATGGAATTCCTGTAGCGCCATGCGAACCTCTATGCTAACTCGAGTGGCTCCGGAAAATGATACTTGACCAGTCTAAGTTCTTCACCACTTTGCTATGCAGCTTTTCGTAGCGCTTAGTAACGTTATTGAATTGTCCTCTTAATAATTTTAACTAGGATTTAGATCCTCTCATGTTGAACATGAACATGACCTATCATATTTACAATCTTAACCATTAATTTTCAATTCAATGGTTGAGATTTACTAGAAAAAATTGATTTTAAATTTAAAAAATAGGTGGTTATTGTTAGATAATTCAATCTCAACCATTAATTTTGAATTGAGTGGTTGAGATTATACAAACATGATAGGTCATGTTCATATTCAACATGAGAGGATCTAAATCCTTTTAACTATATTGTATTGATTTTTAGTGACAAAATATTGTAGATTTCTCAAGATATCTATGTTTTGGAACATCGCTTGTGTTCTTCATGAGAGGAATAAAGCTATTTTCTACTTAATGATAGCAAATGAATGAATTTACTCTTATAGGAGTCTATAACAAAAAAAGAATTATCAGATTAATAGCACTAAATCACCAAAAATATGTATGCCGTCTCATTCTCATATGAAAGTTTCAACTACTACTGTCAACTCTTTTTGCTATTTTTAATTTAATTTAATTTTTTTTTGCATGTGGGTATTTTGGGTTTTTTTTAAGATGGGTTTGGATGGAAAAGTGTTTATTAAGTTTTGAATGCTCTTTTGTTTTTGGGTCCAATTGAGTTTTTATGAAATTTGTTGGATTTAGTTGGATTCCTCTCCTTTATGAAGTAGGGTTGATATCTAGAGACAGTGATGATGAAGCTCATGAAAGAAAATAAAAATTCTAATGAGAAAAAAAAAGTTTGGTTACTGGAAATCTAGAAGAAGTACCAATGTCCTGCATTTTTAGGTTGAAATTAAAAAAAAAAAATTTGACACGTTAGTTGCCATATAGATTCTACATTAACATTCACCATCGGAAAATAATATTGGATAGTTTAATGAGCTTCAAATCAAATATTGAGGTTTAAGTAACCAATTAAATGTTGAGTATTGTTATGAGATCAAGTGATAAAGTTGGATACTGTGAGTGCCAATAACTCAAATTTCAGTCCACAAAAGTTGTTATCGTAAGCCGAATGTGATCATTTATTATTGTTATTATTATTACGTGCATATTCAAATTGAGGCATCTATGGATCTACGGTTCACATGTTCAAACCACCTCAATTTTTCTCTCAACTTGTACTAATAAGACCTACTCTAACCTTTTTCTTAATACATCCACTCCACATCCTAATTTATTTATTTTTAAATGAATTACGTTTAAAATCTATTAAACTCTAACACTATGCATAGGAATATAAAAGAAAGAGAAGCAAATAAGAGGAAAAATAGATTTTGTATTATTTAGCTATTAAAAGTTAATAGACGGGGAAGAAAATTGAAGAGAAATTATTTTCCCATTTCCGTTGTAAAATGTAAAATTGATTACATTCTAAATTGGGATATATAATATTTCAACTCCAAAAAACATATTGTAATTTAAAGTTTTATTTTTATTTCAAACATTTCTCTATTTTTTCCCTTTATTAGTTTCTTTTAAATTATCGAATATAACAAAATCTATAGTTTTTTCTCTCCCCTTCCCCTCTCTTTAAAAAACCTTCGTTTCACTTCCCTTTATAAACATTATATATATATATATATATATGTTGCCCGAACTATTTAATGAATTTTATTAATTATGAGTCTAATTGATGGATTAAAATGAATTGATTTGTTGAAATATAAAGTGCATTCAATATATTTCATTTAAAAAGTGATATCGGTTTTTTTTATCTACATCAATGTTATCCTCTAGTTAAGAATTTTTAATTACTGCTCCTATTGTGTAGTTCATTGAAGTTTAGGTCATATGACATCTCTATTAAAAAAAAAAATTTAACTATTGGTTCAAAGGTTGGTATTTATTAAATTTTATTTTGGGCAGAATACATCATTTTGTTCGTATTTATTCTAGAATACAGTTTAGGTTGGGAAAATAACTGTGCGTAGCTACATTTTTCAATCTTTACCACAAGTACCAGAAGAGAAAACCTGATGCAACCTTGAAAACCTTGTGATAACCCATTCATGCTTCCTAATGTTAATAAAGAACCCCATAAACAATTCCTATCAACAACCCGCTTCCATAACCAATCAACACAACCTTCCAATTGAACTCAAATGGAGACTCCGATTCTTTAGGTTCCTCTATCATCCGCACATCCTTTTGACAAAGGGTATCCACACAGCCCAGAGTTTCCAGCAAATGAATCGTTTTGAAATGTCCAGAGTTGATTTCCTCCTGGCACTGGTCCCGTCAGGTTATTCTGAGACACATTAAAGAAAGCAAGAAATGTTAACTGTGCCAGTTGCACTGGTATCTCTCCTGAAAGTTGATTCATTGAAAGATCCAAAGCTTCAAGCTCTTTCAAGTTCTCCAAGGATGCAGGAATTTGACCGGAGAGAATGTTCTCATTATTTCCAAGATGAAGATACTCCAGATTGGTACAATTGACCAGTGATCTTGGTATCTTCCCTTCTAATTTGTTTTGGCTGAAATCCATCATTCTTAATGCACAATCACTTGTAAATCTGTTGGGAATGTTGCCAGAGAGGCTGTTGTTGTGCAGATCCAGAATGGACAGAAAGTTACTCAAGTTTCCCAAACATTGTGGAATCGAGCCACTCAAGTTATTATTTGACAAATCAAGAACCGAAATTGAAGACAGGTTGAGAAACCTGATGAACTTTCCCCAGTGAATCTGTTGTTTCAAGCGAAGTAGATGAAGATGGAAGGGGGTGGAATTGGAGGTGATCCTCGCAATTTGTTGGATGTTAAATTGAAGACACGCAAATTAGTCCATGGAAGAAATTGAGGGGCTTTTCAAAACCGGTCTGGAAATTGGAATCCAAATTCAGAATCTTAAGACTTTCAGTAGCCAAGTCTGACATCCAATTCGGTATAAGTCCCTCAATTCTGTTGTTAGAGAGTTCCAAAATCTGCAGATCATTTTGGCCACGCAAGAAAAATGGGAACTCGCTTAGATTGCATGAACCCAATCCTAAGTATTTAAACTTGGGCAGAGTAACATTGACGATATTGGGGCTACTGATCAGGGACAAATGGTTTCTTGATAATTGGAGACTATAAAGGTTTGTTAATTTAAGAAACGAATAAATACTCAAACTGCCATTGAGTTGATTGCTTTGTAGTTCAAGAACCTGAAGCGTAGGAAGCTCAAAAATAGAGTTTGGAATTGGACCTTCTAATTTGTTGCCAAAAAGCTTAAGCTGAGTTAATTGTGCAAGGTGTCCTAGCCAAGATGGAAGCTGACCAGTAAGTTCATTGGAGTAGAGGTACAAGGCAGTGAGTTGTGTCAGGTTTTTAAGAGAAGATGGAATTTCGCCATATAAACCTGTCTTCGCCAAGTCCAAAAAAGAAAGGTTGGTAAGGTTACCAAGCCAAAACAAGGTACCAGGACTGAAGTTATTTTCAGAAAGTGACAAATAAGAGAGTTGGAGAAGATTGCCCAAGGAGGAGGGAATTTGTCCGGAGAAATTATTAGAAGAAAGGTCCAAGACAACAATTTTTGTAAGCTTTGCAATAGAAGATGGTACTGGACTTGAAAAACGACATCCTCTCACAACAAAAGTGTTCAATGATTTAAGGTTACCGATTGAATCCGGTATCTGCCCCGAAAAACTTGTATCATCAAGCCTTAACATCTCAAGTCGGCTATCCACCTGAAATTCTGGTAAATACCCTGTGAGACCCGGATTTGACCTCAGGCTAAGGAAACGAATGTTTGGTAGTTGGAAGATTCCGGATGGAATCTCTCCCTGCAATCCACAGTTTATGAGAAAGAGAGATGACAAAGAAGACAAGTTTGCTAAGCTTTGAGGTACAGTTGAAGAAATGTTGACACCAATTAGATAAAGTTCGTTCAACTTGGTCAATGTTTCAACTAGATCTCTTAGACTAGGCTGCTGAAGCATCAATAATGGATTGTCCGAGAGATCAAGGAAAATTAAATTGGAAAGCTCTAAGATTTCAGATGGAATTTGGGCAGACAAAGAAGAGTTAGCAAGATTTAAATATGTCAAACTTGAAAGGTTCTTAATTTCAAGAGGAATTGTAGAAAAATTGAAGTTATTGTTGGCGAGGTTAAGACTTTTGAGATGAACAAGGCGAAAGAGGGTGCTGATAGAGTTGATGGAACCATAAAGACAACTGTATGCAAGGTCAAGGCCAATCACAGCCTGTGCTGTTATCGCACTCAACACCATTCCATGAGCAACAATCACCCATTTCTTCCCATGAGGATATCTTACTAGATTTAGCAGCAGAAACACAAGCAGAAGAGTCAGAGACAAGGCTTTCCTTGAACTGCAACAAGGAAGCACTTTCTTCTACATGGCAAAGTGGCTGCTTTGTGGAAGAAGAGTAACAGACTAGTAGAAGCCAAGAAAATAGGAACAGAAACAACAAACATCTAGAGATAGACTTAGATGGTACCATACTTCAGCAAGTAGCAAGAATCCGGATAATCTTAGGTAAGACAAACTGCGATTTTTGTTTTGGGGGAGCGGGAGGGAGTGAGTATGGTTTGATAAGGATTTTTCTTGCCTATTCCGCTGACCGTAAGATGCATGGCACATGTTTACTTGTTTAGGCAGTTATAATTGCTAAATATTAATTGGTCGAATGCAAAATATCTAAAATAAGTCGGGATGTTGGATAGAATTATCACAAGCAGATGGACTTTTTTTTATTTGATTTCCAGCAATATGAACTCCCCGACTAATTCAGAGTCAAGTCAGGTGAACCGCAAAGGGGACAAAAAATCTCTCAACCCATTACCATCAACTACTTGTATGGATACACTATTCCACTTTCCTTGTGCTATATCACTCTGCTAGTTTTCACAAAAATATAAAGAGTATTTATGCATTTCAAGCTCAACTCATATAAGTAGGTATACTTTGCGTGTAACACTTGGAAAATAAAAAATTAACAAGTGCCCTATAATGGTTACTCGGAGTAGTTAAGAAAAATCCTGATAACAAACTCATGTGAGTGTCCGTTTCAAGTAGCGGCAGCGGCAGCGGCAGCGGCAGCGGCAGCAGCAGCAGCAGAGGGAAGTGATTAAAATGGTGGCTTCAAACAATTTTCTTCTTTGTTCTGTTTGTTGATCAATTGTTCTTCTTTCATCTTCAAAATGAATAATAGTACTCGTTGGGAAAATTGACAGTGTTGGCACAGCGGAATAATATTCACAGAGACAAAATATAATTTACTGCAGAAATAATCAAGCAAATAAATATATGGAGGCGGTCAAACCGGCCAACAAGTGAATAAAATAGGCGGTTAAACCAGCCAATTGGTTAATCAAATAGGCGGTAAAACCTGCAGTATAAATAATAAAAATGACACCAAAATTTAACGTGGTTCACCCTTAGTGTTGGGCTACGTCCACGGGACAAACTCGAAAAATTCTTCTACTATAAAAATAGTAGGTACAAGAGAGAGTCTTCTCTAGATTAATACTAGAGGTATACAATAACAGAGATCTCACCAAAATAGTGGTACTCAAAGTGTTTCCCACACCCCAAAATAATTTCCTCACTATTTGGTCACTCACCCTTTGAGAAAACTTTCCCAAACCTTAAAAAAAACTCTCTCACTCTCACAAAGTAAAAATTACTATGACTAATTTTTCATTCACGAGCTCCCCACTTTAATTTTTCTTCAGCTCGCACGTCCCTCTTTTTTCACTCTCACCTTCTCCCGTATGCAAAGCCTTTATATAGGCATTTGCATACAGAAGGGAACAAAAAAAATTTTCAACAAGAGTTTTTTTTTTCTTTTATGGCTGCACCGATTTCGGTGCAGCCTTTTTTGACTTTTTAATTTTTTTTTTATTATTATTATAAACATTTGGACTCCACTTCCATTAGGAGGGACCCACTACAATATTCACCTTGATATTATTTTGGCCAAGTTACAGTTTTAATTTAGAGGCGAACAGATAATGATCACAACAGTACAACATACAATAAATTCTTTTTGTGGTTCAGTTATTTTTTTTTTCCACTTTAGATTATATATACAACTATACCAAATTAAGGCTTGTTAAGATTTTATTTTGTAGCCGCCCTATGCTCTTTTCAATAATAGTAAATTCATTTCTCTATTCTTGGTTTTTTCTAACATTGAGATTTTTCATGTAAATCTGTGTTATTTACTTCTTTTTTATCCATATTATATTTATTTCATTACATGCTTCTGCAACTAGTACAATATATTTAATCTAATTACAATATTTCGTGAATTGAGTTATGAAAATTATAATTTTTAAGGGAGGATTGCTATTGTATTAATTGCACGTATTCATAAAAAATAAAGGGAAAAACTGAGCGCAAAATATATAATATACATTGCTGACATAATGACCATATCCCTATCTATATTAACAAAAAATTTTGAAGAAATGAATCTTTATAAAAAAAAAAAAAAAAGCTTTAAGGAATTTTTTCTTTCTTTTCTCTATTTTTCTTGGTTGACAAAAAAAGGAGGGGGAAGGCTTAAGGAATGAACTCAACGATTGCTTTCTTGTTAATATGTGAGAGAAATCATGAAATAGGTTTTGCCAGTTAATTAATTTAATTGTTCCTTTGTAGGTGTAGAATGTTGACCTCCAGACAAACTATTCGGGATATTACTTTTCCTTCCTGCTGAATGCACAAAGACACCCCTAAGTCCAAGTGCTGATCCACCCATGTACATAGCATTCCGAAATCCCCTTGTCCTCCGTCTTCTTTTCACCATTGTTGGAGTGCTCTCCGCTCCCTATAGCAATGAAAGATAAAATTATATTACTAATCATATATGAAATCCAAAACAATTATATTCAGTAAAATTACACCGTATACTGTTATTTGATCAATTTTTTTTTTCAAAATTATGGTTACTTTTTTTTTCTCATTTTTACCTTTATGTGTTTTACTTTTAACTATTTTGTTTCATTTATATGGTCTTTTTTGAAGAGAGAATTTTTCATATAACAATTTCTCTTCTTCCTTTACTTTTCTTCTATGCTATTCTCTTCCTTAATCTTTCCTTTCTCCACACCCTTTCTTCTTTTTTCCTCTATTTTTGTTTTTGCAGTGTTTTTTTTTTTTTTTTGGTTAGAAGTGAAGTGTTGTTACCAATGGCTAGACTTTTTGCATGCAAATCCATAAACTTTGTAATTAAATTTTCTTCTTACATCTTATAAATCTCCATTTTTCCATCTTGTTTTCATTTTTATTTTTTGTGTATTGAAAACTACCATCTTACAATTGAATTATGATAGGTAGGTGTTAAATTTCATTATTTTTGGTTGTTAATACTTGGATTATTCTTGAGTTCTCTTCTTCTACTTCTTTTTTTTATTCTATTTCAATTGGATTTTTATTCTAATTCTGTTTTTATTGTCTTGAGAAATATAAAGCATTGTTTGTTATTTTATTTGGTTGGTCCAACATTGTTTGGTTTTTTCTGTTGTTATGTTTCTGTTTCCATTGGATTGGTTTGAAAAACTTTAAAGTGTTATTTGTTATTTTATTTAGTTGTTTCAGTTATTTTCATGGTTGTTTTGGTTGTCATCTGGTACATGAAAACAATCATCATATTTTTAAAATAAATATTTTCAAATACTGTATTTTTAAAAGAAAAAAAGTCGATTGCATTTTTGAAAATATTTTTCTGTTTTTTGGTTATTTCTGAAAAAATCCCATTATATTCACACTGATTCTATTAGCTGAAGCTAATATACAACTAATGCATATATCATCATCCATGCTCAAAATGTGAATCTATTAGTCCAAAGGTCCACAAGGCTTCAAATGATACTTCTATTTTTAGAGACGTTTTGGTGATGTCTCAAATTCTCATTTTTGTTGTAGTGCCACAAGGAAGTAGGTAATCCATATTTAATATAGATATTACAAGACTAGTACTATAAGGACAAAGATTATCAATTATGAAAGTTCAAATCCAATAATGTTTGAGCTATATGTCTCTATATAATATATTATTACATATAAATATCTAATTTAAGCATCGGAGTATTTGTGGGGAAAAGATTATCAATTATGAAAGTTCAAATGTTTGAGCTATATGTCTTTATATAATATATTATTACATATAAATATCTAATTTAAGCATCGGAGTGCTTGTGGGAAAAACCTAACAAGTTCACCTAACTCTTTTTGTATATATAAGTTCTACAACTGAGTTAATTTTGGAGTTATCAACAACAATAGGTAACGATTTGAGCAGTATTATTTCAAGTCTCAACCTTTTCCTTGTGACCTATGCTAGGCATGATGAATATGCTCAATTTTATTTTTTTTGAAATGCAATTTTATTTTTTATTAGTAACCCGTGTACATGCATTCACCAAAACATATTTTTTTTTCACTGATTTTATAAGAAAAATGATATCTTATGTTGTGTAATTAGTATAGTTTGTCAGTATATCTGTGTCGTCTAATCTTCCAATTAAGTAAAAGAGAAAAAAGAATAGTTTTTAAAATGCAAAATACATGGTTTCAAAACAACATATACAGGTCTATTAATTAGTAATATATAAACATAGAGATTTATATAGATATAGTTA
>CATIWK010178402.1:0-10659 GCA_949634005.1 Mallotus japonicus
TTCTTGCAAAATAAGACATAAGATTATTTTTTTCCAAAATAGGTAATAAATCCAAAATTATAATTAATTAATATAAATATAAATAAAACCTATTTTCAAAATTTACATAGTTTACTAAAATTTAAATCAAAACAATATTATTATTCCATAAAATCAATAATTGATTACTATAAATATCTCTATTACATAATAAAATATTTAAGTAAAATATTCATAACTAAATATTTTAAATTCTAATTTATAATTAGAATTTTCTCAATAAACCCAAAATTCTATTTTATAGTATAAATTCACAATATACACAAGTAATTACTCAATTTATTCAATAAAACATAAAAATAATTAATAACCAAATTAAGCTTAAAAACACTAATCAAACTTAATATTTACATAATATATAGAAAATTCTAATATTAACTTATAAATAGGAAATAATTTCTAAAAATTATTTTAACACTACATATAATTTAAATATCCTTTAAAAATATACTAACTAACATTAAACTCACTTAATATCATTAAATCAACCAATTAATGAAATACTACAACAATTATGTATATATATATATTATTTCCAGAAATTTAATTTAAAATTAACCAAAATACACAAATTACTAATTTGGCTAATAAATAAGAATTTACACCTCTATTAAATAAAATTAACAATATAGTTATTATTTTAACTATAATTTATCAAAAATTTAATTAAACTCAAATATATATATATATATACTTTAAAAATCAAATTTATTCACAAATAATTTCTAAAAATTGTAAAAAATTCAGAAAATAACTAACAAATAAATTAATTAACAATTAAGCTAATAAACATTAAATTAAAATCAATTTACACAATCAATTACAAAATTAAAGTTTCATAAATTAACTTCAAAAATCAAAATAAATTCATAAAAAAATATATAAAAATTATGCATATACAAAGCATTTAGTCCCCTAAACACTAATCTAACAACAATTAAACATAAACTTAACTAATCTAACACAAATCACAAAATACCCAAATTTAACCTAGAATTAAAATCACAAAATTAAAAGGATTTAGAGAAGTAATTACTCTAAATTGACTTGAGATTAGTGATGCTCAAGTGTTAAGCTTCAATTTGAGCTCAAGAACGTGACCGGAGCTTCACCGGAACGTCACCGGCATGCTTTCCCCATTTCCGACCAAAGAAGAACACAGAGAGAGAGAGCTGACTGCTTAACAGAAATGGAGGTCTTTTGGTGGCGAGAAGGCTGCTGCTGGTGGTGGCTTGGTGACTGAAGGGGTGGCTTGGTGACTGAAGGGGTGGCTATGGCAGTAGCTATGAGTTTTTGCACAATGAGAAGAAGAAAATGGCGTGAAAGAGCAGGGGAAAAGAAGGAAAAAAGAAGCCAAGCTTCTGCTGTGTCCGAAAGAAAAGAAAAAAAAAATCAAAGCTATCCCATTTGACTTTACATTACTTTTACTTGAATAATAACCATTTTAGTACCCCAAATTTTCTAACTTTATACTCAAAATAATATTAATAATAATAAGTTGACTACCTTTTTGACCATTTAAACTAATAATAATAATAATAATAATAATAATAACTTTACTCCAAAATATCAATCTCTACAAAATCTCCACCACTCAAATATAATAATAATAATAATATATATATATATATATACACACACAATTAAAATAATATTTATACATTTAATAATAATAATAACTAAAGTACTAAAGTACAAAAATATTTTTATTTTAATAAAATATATACTCCCACAATAATCTCTATACCAACCAATATATATATACACTAAAAATAATAATAATAAAGTGTATTAAAAATACACTAAGTTAGAAATATTAAAATGTTAAAATAATATTCAACATTAAAATTCAAATTAAATTTCACCAAATAATAATAATTAAAATAATAAAATTTTATTAACACTCCAAATCTCATAATTTACTTTATAAATTTTAAAATAAAAATTCGGGGTATTATAACTTCATTGCAAGCCATTTAACTGTTGCCTGCTTATTTGTAGGTTCCCTGTTGCATCTATGTTCACCTATGAAGGTCTTTATAACAAAAGTGTCTTCATCTTGCATTTTGCTGCCATAGCACTTCCAAGGGCAACCATCAACACACCTAGCATCTAACTTCCCGCCTCCACTCCTTACCCATCTTATATTGTGACCATTAAAGATCGCATATTTTTGTAGTGCAGCTTTACATTTTTGAGCATTTTTGAACCTTAAACCAATTTACAGCTTTAGATGTTTATGGTCACAATTAGGAGCATAAACAAGCGGTTTAACCCTTCTTTTTTTGGGTGGACTCAAACCACCCTCCTCACTGCTAACATGGGTCTGAACTGAATCATCAGATGAATAGTAATCACTTTTGTAGCTATCATCCTCTTTCTCATTATTATTAACAATTTTTGTGCATGTTGCTCTTTTCTGTACGTTGGTTGAACATCTCTTCTTGCTTTTTTTCTATTTCTCTTTCTTTCTCGCTTTTTATGTGCTGTTGATACCCAGTTTGCATCATCACTTGTAAACTGATGTAGTCTATCCCATTACAATTTTCTTCTGGCTTCCATATGTTCTTCATCATCAGAGGTGAAATCATCATCACTCATTCCATCATCAATTTCACTACTCTGTGAAGGCTCATAATTAGGATCTTCACTTTCACTCCCACTTAATTCTTTTTCAACAGCATTTGTATAATCTACATGCACAGCACCTTCTATTGCAGAAGCCTCATCATCTTCATTATGAACAATATTTATATTATCTTCATTCACTCTACTATTTTCACCTTCAAACTTCATTATTGGTACAGTTTCCGCATACACATCTATAATACCATCCTTAATACACTTTAGCGTATCCACTACCCCTTTATCATCAATCACATTCTTAAATCCACCACCGTTAGGTTTCAGAAATTCCAGCTTTATTATACTTGAATACCCAGAATTTTGCACAAACCCTTTAATATCAAAGAAACCAATTCTATCTGGATCAAGGTCTTCAAGAACCACCATTTCCCCACCAACATACTCGTCCTCCATTTGAGTGTTGAGAAATGCACCTCCATGGTGGAGATGTATTGTAAAGAAATCCATTCTGCATGTACAAATAAAAAATTTAGAAAACTGAATTTTTTATTTTCAAAACCTAGACATCAATTAAAACATCGAAAACACCCATATCTTTTTCATAAACAAACAATGTTAGACAATGAAAATCAGTAATTTCACTAATTTTTTATTATAAAAGTGAATACCCACAAATTTGTAAACCCTAGAAGACAAAAAAATAAAAAATGACAACGCACCTTTTTCGAATCTTCTAAATGATAAAGAGGTCCCTTTCTTCAATAATCACATCTGGAAAAGCAAGATTCTTCAGATGGAGTTAGCACTGATAGCGAGTTCTTCAGAGATTTCTCATCAATTTCGCTTTCAAAACAAAGAAGAAGGAATGAGATGAGAAAAAAAAAAACCATTGTGTTTTAGATAGATGGAGTCAGATGTGATTTGTTCAAAACGCAGCGTTTTTGATAGGATGATGAGTCAATAAATTTTTTGGCTTTTTAAATATTTAATATAAATTCAAACAAGCTCCAGTGCCACGTCAGACAAAACAACCACTAAAATCAACTGGAAAGTATTTTTGTTTAAAATTAATAGTACGACACCATTTTTTAAAAACTTGAACGAATGTACTAAAATTGTTAAAAGTGTAAAAGTTCAAGATTTTTTTAGGTAATTAGGCCTTTTGTGATAATGAGCCATGCCAATTTCCTAGTTGGGTTGGAAACTCACAATCCAAAACTCATTAAAGCCCTTTCAGCATGGTTGATGTAAGATAATTTATATTGCTATCTTATATAGCATTTTCCTTTAGAATATTTTACTGTTAATATCCATATGTTGCTTGAACATTATTTTCCCTTTATTTGGACAATCGTAATATGTTTTTCCATCTCATATCGTTTTCCATTTTTGAAAATCACTTGATGTGATTAAGTAGAAAAATGTTTGATAGAGTTGTTGCTTGCTTGCCATGGATTCTATTATACATAGGCTCTTGGAAATTTGTAATATTTGTTTGATGATTTGCATTTGGCCACAGAATAGGCTTGATTGAACTCGATAGTGTTATCACTCACAAGAACTTTAATACTACTTAATGTTTCTTTTTTGTTGTTGTATATTTCATTCTCAGCATTTTTACTTTTGCAATCTTGCATTGTTGCTGAGTGTTTTCAACCTCATTTTGGTGAAGAGGTAGTGCATGCATTCACTTTGTTAAATTTCCTGTAATGATTCAAGCAGCCCATCACTAAAATTTGCACTTATACTACAATAAAAGTCCTATTTTCCTATTTTGTAATAGAGGATGTGGCAAAACTTTCTTTCAACGACTTGTGAGAGTTCTATTAAATTTTTACGATATGGGCATTATTAATACTGAACTGGTATATATAACAACTCAATTTTTCTTTATTTTTGTATTAAATGGCGATTATATATGGGAGTTGGTTATATTTGTTGTCAATCAGTATCTCATACTTATCCTCTCTTACTAGCTTAATGGCTCAAATCATGGGTTTGATCCTTTTCTCTTCTTGACCTCTCAATTGTTAAAAAAAAAAAAAAAAAAATCTGAATATTAACTTTCTTTATTATTTTGATTTCTTATATGTGTAATTTTGTTATTGTTTTAATTTATTATAGTATGCTATCTCTAATATTCACAAGCACCTGACTCACCAGAATTTTTCCAAATTAATTTATATGAGAGTACTAATTAGATGACTATAATTGACAGATTTTACATTTTTTAAGTTTTCTTTTAATTTCTTAGCCACGTTGATCTTAATAGGACTCAATAAATTTTTTTATCTAATATTGATGTATTACTTAGGCCAAAATTGTGGCACGCGCAACACACACACATACATATATATATATATATTTGTATCTAATGTCTCCGGTTTCAAATAGTTATAAAAGCTAGACTATTTTAAAATTTGAGTCATGTAAACTCACAAAGAAATTTTGTCTCAAAATTTCACTTAAATAAACATAAATTTTTTGCCACTTAAATAAACAGATATTAGTGTGCAAATATATATATATATATGTGTGTGTAAAACACTTGGTCAAGTGTGATAATTGTCCAGGTACATTATGCACCCAATCTTTAGGAAGCCTAGATGAATTTGCAGTAATGTATATAGAATCATATCTATAGCAGCATTTAAAGGATATAGACCAGTTCAAAAAATAAAAAATAAAAAATAAAAATTAAAGGATATCAACTCCAATTCTAATTGAAATTTTGGCTAGTTTCATTTCATGGCAAAAATAAAAACAGGATATAGTCTCATCAAAAACAAGAAATTCTGCAGCAGCATTGAATTCAATTTAAAGATTATCAGCATTTAATACATCCACCACATCATGTTCTCTTTAATGGGTGACCTCTGCTGATTGCTCAAGAAACCAAATTCACCGAAACTAAAATAAAACTCTTTCCAAGTTGCATTGCTTTACGCCAACTCTCTCTTCCTTCACTCGCAATACATATATATACATACATACAAGAAACACAGAAAAAAAATATTCAGAAGCTTATCAAATCCTGAGAAAAAGATATGGGGGCTTCCTGGAATTCAGTTCCTCTCAAATTAACATACCAAATCTTCGGTTGGGTAGCTTTTGTTTCTTGGTCTATTAGCTTCTACCCTCAAGTCATCTTGAATTTTCGACGAAAAAGGTTTATTTTTCGAGTACCCTGATGTTGCAGATTTCAATCTTTTTAATACTATAATGCTAATCTTCTTCTTTTTTTTTTTTTTTTGTGTGGTTACAGTGTGGTGGGATTAAACTTTGATTTCGTAGTGCTGAATTTGACAAAGCATTCGTCTTATTTAATATATAATGCATCACTATACTTTAGCTCTGCTATTCAGAAACAGTACTTTGATAAGTATGGCCATGAACAGGTCTGCAGCTTCTTTTTTTTTGTATCATTTTTCTACTAATTTGAATCTTAGTTTCACAACCATAGTGCCAAAATCCAAATCTGTGCATGCAAAAGTAGCATAATTGAATCTTTCTTCTTATTGCAGATGATTCCTGTAGCCATCAATGATGTTGCCTTTTCTATACATGCTGTTCTGCTCACAGCAATCACTTTGTTCCAAATTGCAATCTATCAAGTAACTGGTTCTCTCTGCAACATCCCCCTTTTTTAGTTATCATACTCTCTTGATAAAAAATTAATTAGCATAATGCAGTGATCATGTCACAATTTTCTTAACAGCGTGGACATCAAAAGATATCTAAGATTGCTATTGCAATTGTCTGCATTGTGTGGGTAGCTGCTGCAGTATGCTTTTTTGTTGCTCTGCATCGCCACTCTTGGCTATGGCTCATTTCTGTGTTTAAGTAAGTTGCTCTTTCAAGTGTCTCCTCTAGCCCGCATGCCAACATTGTCTAGTTAAAATGATACTAAAATTTGCATTAGTTTGGTGGTGAATAATGGTTGAGATTCCCTTCTATTCTTGTGATTTTTTAATTCAATTGCAGCTCAATTCAAGTTTGTATGACTGTCATCAAGTATATACCCCAGGTCAGAATCGTTTCCTACTTGCTAAAGTGATAATGATCCTTTTTCTTTATATGATCATAGGGCTAATATACATTTAATATGAAGAATTTTTGCATATTTCGGATGTATTGCACCCAATGGTTTGATCGATAAGTACCATATAATATATGTCATATATGAGTTGGTCAAGTGTAACAGGTGGGCGTAATACTTTTAAGTGTAGGTAAGAATCTGCGGATTAATATGCTACAACAAAAGTGATATTTTTTAGAAAATTTTATTTGTAATTGGTGCAAAGTACAGGCAGTGATGAACTTCATGAGAAAGAGCACAGATGGGTTTAGCATTGGCAACATTTTGCTGGATTTTCTTGGAGGGTTGACAAATTATGCCCAGATGGCGACACAATCTATAGACCAACGTATGTCATGCATGTTATTATATGAATCTTTTGAAACAATATACATTAATGTTAAATGGTAATATCTGTGTTTTCTCTTCCAGGTTCATGGGTGAACTTCTATGGCAACATAGGGAAGACATTGCTATCTTTGGTATGCATCTAGTCTAGAGATCTGTTTGAAGAGAGTAATGTTATTGATGAAATTAAATTAGCTTAACATGATGAAGGGTCAATTTAAGTTGAAGTTAATTTCTAGACGCGCGCATGGATAGGTGCTTGACATCATGCAATTTGCAGGTGTCGATTTTGTTCGATCTTCTTTTCATGTTTCAACATTATATCTTATATCCTGCCAAGAATGTCTCCACGCCAATCGAAAGAGAGGGTGCAGCAGGATCACTTGATCGTTCTTTACAGTCAGAAAATGTGTAGGGTTTAGTTTGCCTGTTGGCTCTTCATGAAATGTATATTGTTATATTCTATCTTGCAAAAAGCAATAACACAAGTTTATGTATTCAAATGATAAAACACTAGTTTAAAGGATTCAAATTACCTCTAATCTTCTTCTACTTTAGTTTAAAAATATTACTACGAGAGATAGTGATAGATGACGCAGAGCGTGACATTGCCACCTACAAAAGAAAAACTATTTTTTAGAGAGACTTACTATATTGCTTCCGATGTTAATTTAAATTTCATTTTTTTTTGAAATTTTTATTTTTTTAGAAATTTTAATTTTTTAATAATTAATTAAAATGATGGAATCTAAAATCTAAAATGAACTGAGTGAATCCGTGGTATCATGATTTAAAAATCTATAGCTTGTAAATAATTTATTTATTTATTTTTTTATTATAATGTAATTATAAAAAAGAAAAATATCATGGTAAAAAGTCGCTACTCAAGACATACTATTCATGTTGTTAGTAGCGAGGTTAATCTTTATTCTATTATGAGATCATGGGTTCAATTGATCCGTCTATTTTCATCCCGGATAAAGACGTATACATGTTCCCTCATGCTTATGTGATTCAAGCTTTACTTTGAACAACGATGTCAAACTTTTCCCCTCTTCTTGTTCACTCATTTGTTTATATTTTCATTTACCATTTGTGCTCTGTCCTAAAGCTACATGCTCACTTTATTAAAATAATAATTATTTTAAAAATCTATTAATAATTCTCTAATTGATATATTTTTTATCTAAACTATTTAATTTTACTAAAATAATATAATTTGTAAAATATTTACTAAAGAATGTGTTTAAAAAATTACCATATGTTGACATTTGGGTTTGGTCGATCCACAAGTGAAGTCTAATGATGAACGTCAAACAAAATGAGCTTAGTAGTCCAGCCTTTTCCTTCCTTAATGGGTCAGTGGCTCAAGAAGAGTCTTCTGAGGAGTTATTAAGACGGTCGCCTTAGCGTTGCTGAGCTTTTCTTTATACAACAAAGAAAACCACGTTCTGATGCGATTTTCTCCAGCATTTCGCATAGAAAGACGTTGTAAACCACCTAGAACGTGGAGGAAATGAAGGAGAGATTTTTGGAAAGGACTTTAGATACTAGGAAGTATAATAGAAAGAGAAAAATCACAGAAGAGGAGGGAGGCTTTTGGAACAAAAAAAAATATGGACGAATGGCCAATTCACCCCTTAAACTTGTATCAAGAAGTCAAATGGATCATATTTTAACTTTTTTAACAAATAAATCTAATACTTTTATTTGAAGGTCAGATAACCCGAAATTTTAGCTCATAGACACGCGTATATAACAATCTCTCTTTGAAGTTAATTTTAAATTTTTTTTAAATTAAATTTATTTAACATTCAATATCCACATTAGTTCGACTTTTCAAAATTCTCTTTTATCCTTATCTTTATCTTTTATCATTCACTTTTAATTAATTTATTATCTTCATCTTCTTTGTATCTCATTGTCTTCATCAATGCCATTCTTTTCCTCTCTATCAAAACTTAAAATTTTTCTTTGATTTCTTTGTATTTATTTTTCTTTCTAATCACAACCAAAAGAAAACCACTTCAAAATTACAACCAAAATCATTCATCCCTTTCAATTTCTTGAAATCTTGGTTCTTATAGCAATTGCTTCTTCTTCTTCTTCTTCTTATTTTTATTTTTTTGTCCATTTTATTACATATTGATGTGTTTATTTGTGCTAATTTTTCTAGTTCCCACTCGTATTCTTTTCTATATGTGTAGTTGTAATTTTAGATATTTTGAAAATAATGATGGTCTTGTAGTATTTGATGGTTTGTATAATCTTGATAAATGAGAGGAAAAAAATGGTTTATTTGTGTTCATATGTCCACTGACACTTATAAAAACATGACCAGACAACATCTTCATTTGCACAGAAGGCTGGAATGGAGACAAAGAAGGTACAAACGATGAAGGAGACTGAGAGGTGGAGAACGAAGATGGAAAATAAAAGAATGGAAATTATTTTAGATTCTCAAACGATCGATTGTTGATATGATTTTTGTAGCTTTTGGTGGTGTGGTGGTTCGCTAGAAGATTTGAAGATGGAGCAAGGATTTTGAAGGTTTATGCTCTTTAATTTGAAGATTTAGCCTTTTTGTTGAAGTAGGATTGAATTGTTTGTGGTATTAATCATGTGATAATTAACATTGTTCAATCTTTCTTAAGCTATCATTGAACTTTAAATTTAGCTACAATTGCTTATTACCTTAATCATCTATATTTGAATCTTCTTCAAATCTCTTATTCTACCGAGATCTCTTGCTGCTCTTCAATAATGTTGTTGTTGTTTTTTCTAAATCTTTCAATGAATTGATCGCCTATGAACTCAGGTCGCTTTTCTCAAATGAAATGAGAAAAGAGACTTAAAAATATGAATTGACAGCAGTAAGACAAGATATCCCACCATAGGCTAAAATTGAATTTGAAAGATCAGTTGTAGTTTGCCGTAAGCAGAATCCAAAGAATTTTCTTAATAAAATATTCAATATATAATTTTCATTTTCTTTCTGAGGAAGTTGTATTACATGCTCATAATTTGGTCAAAATTAGGGTTATTAGGCCTTTAAATATAAGTATTGGATTTATTTGTTCAAAAAGTTAAAATTTGATCTATTTGACCTCTTGATACAAGTTTAAGGGGCAAATTAACCATTTTGTCCTATTTGAGAGAAAGAACGTAAAAAAACAACGTAAAACAAAAAAACCAGCGAGAATTAGAAACGAGTATAATTAAATAAAAGAAGGAAAGGGAGTTGAGAAATAGGAGGAAGAGAGTTATGAGAATTAAAAAGAAAATGGAACAACTAGAAGAGGAAGAAGACGACAGAGGCTTTGGTTTGACAAGAAAGAAAGGAGTTGGCTTTGCACTATCTGAGACTCGCCATTATTATCACTTTGAAACACTTCTGAGGGCTAAGATAGAGAGTCAAACTATTGTCAAAACAATAAGCCTATTTTAAGATTTATTTGTTATTTTTTAATATTTCATGGTACTTTTTTGAGGCATGACTTTTTAAATGAATGGAAGTTTCATGATTTTATATTATTGAGTTAATGTGGTAGAGTTCATACTTGTTATCTGTAAAAGTTTGATTTTTGTTTACAAGAATTTATCGAAGT
>CATIWK010178485.1:0-12974 GCA_949634005.1 Mallotus japonicus
TTAAATTTATGGTAATCAAACAAAATTTAAAAGATAATGTATATTTTCAAAAGAATTTCATAATATCATGTCTCTATTTTTCATAAAATTAAAATGATATTGTTTTATCATTTTTATGTACCTTGAGAAAAATATTACATACTTCATTACATTATTCATAATTTCAAAAATATTACATATATCATTACATTATTTATAATTTCAAATATATCACTATCGATACAAACCACAAATCATAATTCTTGTAGAAAATAAATAGTACAAACATGTTTCATATAGAAATCGAATCCAAAACTTCACTTTTGGGGTCTCAGAGCAATAGTAAGGTCAAAAACATATTTACATACCTTAATTTATTTCTTTATTTGGTTGTTGTTTAATCATATAAAATTAAGTCAACAACATATTTTTATCATATACAATATTAATATGAATTCTAAATTTATAACAAAAATTCATTTAAACTAAACATATAATATTAATAGTAAATGAATTTTATTTAAGATTTACTTAAAAATACAGTGAATTTGTTAATAAAATTGAACTAAATACTAAAAGTGTGTTTTGTTCAAATGAATTACATAAAATTTTATGAAATATTCATTTGCAAATTCAAACGAGTGTATTTGGTTTAAATGAAAACTTTGTAAATTTCATTTTCAATTCTAACTTTTTAATTTTATGGAATTATTTAACGCTAAATTCATTTTTATTAATGAAATTTATTTGGTTTAAATGAATTTGAAATTTATTTGTAAATGAATTCTATTTAAAATTCATTTGGAAATAAAATGAATTCTTTGAAAGAATTGAACTAAATAAAGGGTAAAAATGAATTTAGAGGTCAAAATTGCTAATTGGGTAAATTTTTATGTGGTAGTTTTTGTGAATGAAAAAATAAGTGGACACATTTTTTTAGAAAAATTATAATAATTTTTAAAGTACATGTAATTTTTTATTAGAAATTGAATATGTAAATAATTTGAATTCACTTGCGGATGGAAACCCCCCAAAGGCTGGTTTTGTTTTCCCAAGGGTGAAGTCCTCGTCAGCTTCCGAAGCATCTCTGTGGCGAAAATCAATACTGTAGTAAGTTGCTATCAGTTCAATTACCAAAGTTCAAATACTGTGCAGGGATTGCCATTGTAAATTTTGGTTGTAAGACCCATGTCATACAATGATGCATTCTTTTTTTGTGATTACTGTTGCTGTTATGTTTTCTTCATATCAATTTTAATTCATAATGTATTTGTTGATTGAAAGTACTAGAGATAGGGATTTTTGACACATCCCGTTGAGCAATACCGTCTATTGAAAATTGGTGAAGAGCCATATAGCATATTGGAAGGCTGCTGGGCCTGGGACAATTAAGCACCAAGGCCAAAAAATGGTCTTTTATTGACAGATTGAACTAATAGAGAAATTCTCTAAATAACTATAGAATTTGCTGTGCTATTCTTTCTTATTTCTTACAATTTTGCTACAGAATTCGTAGAGTTGTAATTTAATTTTGAGTATGGAGACACAGCAACTAAATAAATATTAGGTCAAATATCCAATCAAATCTAAATTGATCTCCATGAATAGAATTTGCATTCCATGAAAGCCAAAAACCATAGGCCATGCAAATATCAATGTATATGCCATTATGTAATATACACCAAATTAATTTATTTATAGATTCACCTACTCTTTTGTTATTAAAAAAAATTCAACATCAAATTGTCAAAATTGAAAATATTGAGACGTGTACAGAAAAATTGAAAATTTATTTACTAAAAAACAGATAATGGAGAGGAAGGCGCTAAGCAACTTCAATTGTTTTTCGTTAGGATACACTTATTGACCTGATCCTCAAGGGAAAGATCATACTCAAAGGGAGAGGAGTAGCCAATCGGGCTTGAATGGGCAATGGTCGCTAGATGAACTTTTCTTCTTATTTTTTGCTATGGTGATTATCATTTGGGGAAGTTTTCATATATATATATATATATATGCTATTATGTAATTATCAAAACATTTATTAAAAGTTGAGTACCTAAATGATATAATTCTTAAATTAAAAAACAAACAATTATGAAAACGAAAACATTCATTCATGGGGGACATCATCAAGAGGAACATTGTTGTAAAAAAAAAAACTTTATTTTGAGGAATTCTTATCCACTATAAGTTTAGTGCACCCAAAATACATTAGGCTAATTGGATTTAAAAAATCACGACGACGACGACAACAATGCAAACTTGATTTAGCTAATTAAAATCAAATTAACCTAGTGAAATACTTCAATTTTAAGTTGAATTTGTTTGATATCAAGGAAATAAATCACTTCATTCATTTAAATATATACCAAAATGTTAAAAATGAATAAAATTGCAAAACCAAGTATGTGTCAAGTTGATTCCAAAGTTAAAGGCTATGACATATAACATATACAATTATACACAATGAAGGTGCATTAAGATAGTTAGAGAGTAAATTTTTTACTGTATGTATGGTACAGCAGATACACATAAAAATACACATTGTTAATCATATGAAAAAAAAAAAAACTGTATATACACTATAAAATTTTTCAGTTTAATTTAATTGCATATAGAATTCAAGAACTTAAAACACAATTTATTAAAAAATTCTTTTTTAATATTTTCCAACAAATTATCATTTTATCATTTGGGCTCCTATATACATATTAAAAAAAAAAAAAAAAAAAAAAAAGGTTTGCAAAGTTCTTCTAGGCCTTCTGCCTCATATCTATAATTTCTCTTGTCTATACTTTCAAAGGATGATAAATAATTTCAATTTACACTGAACAACATATATTATTTTTTAATCCTAATGAATTTTTTTTTTTTAAATACTTCACCAATTATTAAACCATTTAACACCTATTTAGTGGAGATCAAGATCAAGAAACTCTTAATCATTCAACTTAATATGTATATAAACCAACCCTATTCTTTTCCCTCCTCCCACATTCCAAACCCCCCACCCCCATTGCTTTACAGGAACCAAAAAAGAAGCTCAAGGCAATCACCTTGGGGTACGGAGAAGGCCATGGGGAAGGTATGCAGCAGAGATTAGAAATCCATACACTAAAGAAAGCCATTGGTTAGGCACATTTGATACTGCTGAAGAAGCTACTATTGCATATGATTTATCTTCCATATCTTTTAGTGGCATTGAAAGAGCTCGTACAAATTTTTACTACCCTTTCCTGACTTTACCCATCTCCTCCTCCCCCGTCATTGCCTCCTCCTCCTCCTCCTCCTCCCCCACCACCTTCACCAGAAATGGAAGAGAGTGGACATGTTAGCATGGAGATGAATGGCACTGCCACTCAAGATAATGATGATGATGAATCTATGGTTATTGCTTCTATCTTGCAAAGTTTTTGCCCGTCTACTAATTGTAATTCTTTCTGGCCATAAGTTTAATGAACTTGATACTTCTATAAATATTCATTAAAAAATGTTAAAGAGTTCTTGGTGCTGTCTACCATCTGCATTACGAGATGCATTTCTACAAAATAAATTCTTCTTATGCAACCTCAAGGTCAACTATTTTTATAAGACAAAAAAGATAAAGCGAGCATTCAATCAGCTTGTGGGCAATTATATGAAGCACATCAACTGAAGGAGCAGCACAATTGAGTAATATGTTCAAAGTGAGGTTGAGCTGCGGAGACGGAGAATTATACACTGATGACATGCTGCAGGAAAGAACTTTAGAGGTTCTTTATTTTTTCTTAAAAGACGCATGTAATACATACATCACATATGCATAAACGAACGTTAATAATAAAAGAAGAGCACTTACAGTTACAGTAGCACTTTCATAGTCAAAAATTCTATTTCCTCTTTCATCTTTTCAATTGTCAACAATTTGAGAGGGTTCCATCCGTATTCTACATTTAGCTAATTTTAGCCATAGGAGTTAGCAACATTCAATAGCTGTACAACATATTACAGTTCATTCACAAACCAAACTTTTTTGGTCTTAGATAAGTGGAAGAGCCTTGTCGCAGCCCCAGCATTGAGATTTGCTGCTGCTGCTTTGCCCTCTTTTGCCTTTCTTTTTCCTTGCTTTCTCTTTCCGCCTCTGCTTGCTCCTTCCTCAACCTTTCCATTTCCTCTTCCATTGCAGTTTTTTCTTCCTTCTGCTTTTTCTTATGTTCCAACATGGAAGTATCCGATTCCTTCACAGAGAAGAACATTGGTCCCAGTTCAGCCAGCCACTGGGGCTCCACCGCAGTAGCGCACTGCATGTACTCCTTTGTTGTCAGAATCAATTCATGATACACCACATACTCTGGAGTGTAACCTAAACCATATAAAGCACTACTTGGGTGTAGATGACATGGCATTCCATTCCTACAATTAACATATTCCCCAACACCTTTTAATCTTGCTGCATTGTGGAAATATGCAGAACATATGGCTTTCCGCACAATGTCCCAATCATGTCCACATGAAGTTAAAGGGATTTTCAAGGTTTTCAGAATGTCCAGCAGCTGGGATCTGACTTCTCTAGCCTTGCGTAATCCTTTGACGTGCAAAAAATGGTCATTGCACCAGTCTCCACGATACTGGTGCTCTTTCCATTGCAAATAAACATTAAGCAGAGTTAAATGGTCAGATTCAGGTACAAAAAACTTTTCCCTTGCTGCATCACTCTCCTCCGCCCTATCTTTTGGCCTGAAAAAAACAGATGGCACTGAAAGCATTGATACAATTGTCAAAACCTCATTTATACATCCTAGTTCCTCACCCATCAAGAGCATCTTAGCCAGTGGAGGGTCTAATGGGAACTCAACCATTTTACATCCAAGATCAGTTAGGCCACCAACATTGTTAAGTGCACCCAAGACCCACAGCTGATACATTGAATTAAGGATGTTATCCTGTGGAGGTGGATCCATGAAATCAAAATCTAGCAAATTGTCAATTTTGAGAGACTTGAGAAACAATACCACATTCCCGAGGTTGGTCCTCTGAATCTCTGGCACCGGACTGGGCAGCATTTCATTTAGATATGCACTTTCAGTATAAAGCCTAAAACATGTGCCAGGACCAGTTCTACCAGCACGTCCAGCACGCTGGTCTGCAGCAGCATGGCTGACAGGAAAAACTTGCAGGGCATCCATACCCATCCTAGGATTGTAAACTTTCATTTTACCATACCCAGTGTCAATAACATAAAAAATTCCATCAACGGTCAAAGATGTTTCGGCAATGTTAGTGGCAACAATGCATTTGCGTGCACCATCTTCAGCTTTTTGGAATATCTTTGCTTGCAAATCAGCTGGAAGTTGGGAGTACATGGGTAATATCAAGAGTTTAGGCACTGCTTTCTTTGTGGAAGATATGAGTTGTTCTACACGCTCAGCAAGGGCACAGCAAGCTGCTTCAATCTCATCTTGGCCAGTCATGAATATAAGAATATCACCTGGAGGACTGGTAATGTGGATGGTTATTGCTTGCTTCACCGCAGCTTCAACATAATCTTCACAAGGAGTTTTACTGTACAAGGTAGTCACTGGGAATGTTCTCCCAGGAATGTGGAATATTGGAACACTGCAACACATTTAAAAAATAATAATGTTAGTATTAAGTAGTGAGAGGATAAAATAATTATGTTCAGATGCAGCCTTCATTTGATGGCAAAAGGCAAATAAGTTACCTTCCAAAGAAATTTGAAAATTTCTCAGCATTTAAAGTGGCGGATGTCACAATGAGCTTGAAATCACGACGCTGAGCAACCACCTTTTTCAGTATTCCAAATAGAACATCTGTGCTTAAAGATCTCTCATGTGCTTCATCCATGACTATGACCCTGCAATAATCATATTCAATGAAGTTAATACTAGTTTTCAGAATACCTAGAAGAGTTTACAGAAAATCTACAAGAGTTCAGTTAAAAAAAAAAAAAAAGAGTTGATCATAAAACAAGAGACATACCGATATTTGTCAAGATCAGCATCTTTCAGAGTTTCATGCCAAAGCACCCCATCAGTCATATACTGCACAATTGAGTGTATTAGTTTAGGATGTGATTCCCTTATACTAATAGGACTAACCTTGAAAAATACTGAAAGAAAAAACAAGAAAATGTTATTCAACCTATAGCTGCAGGCCTATAACAAGTACCAATAATCCATGCATTTAGTACCTTAAAGTATCTATAAAATAAAATTAACACTGCTGAGAAAAATAATATTAAAAATAAATCACATAGCCTATTTCTCAGGATTCTCATACTCCTATGTTCCATTCAGAGAAGTTTCAAAGCCTTCTGATGTTTTAGATTTCCAAGACATGTTGAATTTTGAATTTGTATGTAATATCAAAGGTTTTGTGTTTCTCCTCTACAATTCCCATGTTTTCCCCTTTTCCGGATACACCATTTACAAAAGGGCCAAAATGACGCATCATTGCACATAGCAATTCCAGCACACCATTAGCAACAAGGGCTTATTAGAAAGTATCAATGTATATTTTATAGAACAACTCACCTTAATTATGGTATTTGGCCCGGTCACATCTTCAAAACGAATGGCATAACCGACTTTATCACCCAATTCGGTTTCCATCTCTTCGCTAACTCTTTTTGCAACACTCATGGCTGCCACACGCCTTGGTTGGGTGCAACCCACTATGCCACTTTTTGTATACCCGTCTTCATGGAGATACTGTTAGCAAAATCAATGTGTCATATTTTCTAGCTCGTGAGATGCCTATACCTCCACTTTTGGAAAGACTTTTGAAGATAAAATGGAGAAGGTAAAGCATGGGGTACCTGTGTCAACTGAGTCGTCTTTCCTGAACCAGTTTCTCCAACAACAACAACCACCTGGTTTTCACGAACCACCTATAATTGCACATTAATAAAAAGAATGAAAAATACTGACCAAAAATTTTTATATATGCCTGCGCCAAAAGAGGTACGGCCAGTTAGTGACAAAGGAAAAAGCACCTACATCATAATTCTTAAGTGCAATGCAACATCATAAAGAAAACAAAAAGCCTTGTCATCAGAAATATTTTAGTTACATGATGATCTACCACATATACGATAAAGCCATCCCTAAACATGCAACCAACTGCTCCAAAAGGAAACAATTCCAACAGATTAAAATACTATACTTAGCAGGACCAAACAAAATCACCTACAGAAAATTTAGAAAAACAAAAAACAAATAATTCCCTCAGAAGGCAACAGTTGAACATAGACACAGCAATTAAATTTTCTCATGCAATTAAATGCAAAAAAAAAAAAAAAAAAAATACAAGCATATAGCAACAGAAATCTCAAACCTGTAATAGGTCATCTCGTACAGAATATATGGGCAGATATTGCCGCTGCTCTGCAATGGTTTTTGACTTTGCAAAATCACTGACAGCTTCCTCTTTTTTCAAATGCTGTGAAAACTTTGCATCTTCCTTGAAATCAACTTCACCTTCTTCGCCCACTACAGCAGTATCAGCATCAATCTAAGATTAACGTAAAGAATTGCACTTGAGACCAATATCCTAACATTTCGAGAAAGAATATGGAAAAACAAAATTGAAATGTTGAAGTACCACACCTGTTCAGCTGTCTTCTCAACACCAAGAATATCACCAAGTTTTGAGCCAGCAAGCTCCCAAAAACATTGGCGTGACTTATTCATACTCTGTTTCTCATGAATTTCTCTAACCAAAGCAGATCTTTTGCGTGAAATAATGGCCATATCTGATGTGGGATCTTTAATTGGCACGATTGGCTCTGCTTGTTTAGTAAAAACAACTCTCCCATCCAGAAAAGGAGGCTTCGTATCTACCACACCATTTATGACAAAAAGTTTAGCATATGGAAAGAGCAATCATCTATTTGCAGTCTTAGAAATGAAATAAAGAAACTTATCACAATGTTCTCTTAAGTCTTACCATGAACAAGGAGAATAACCTTGCGTTCATCCTCATCATCAAACTCAGTCTGCATTTCGGTACCCCTTACAGCTCCAGATCTCAATAGCTGCCGATCCTCCCACTGAGCATTATCAGCAGTAAGCTGAGACAACCGCTTGCTTTGAGCAAGAGTCATTCTGGGGCCATCTCTTCGAACCTGTGTAAAAGTTGCCATAATTTGTCAACAGGGAAACTCAACATGCTAGAAGTAATAAACAAGTCCTGCATTTCCTTCATGCATTTAGAAGGTCTTGAGTGCAGTTATCCATGTTTGTACTTGTACATATCTCAGAAAAGAGGAAAATGCTTCTAAATTCCCTCTAGAGCACGTTGCATACCTGTGTTTTCATGATATTCATTACATATGATACTGACTAACTAAATGTCAATACTGCAAACAAATTAAAATGTAGAGATGAAAAGGAGAAAATAATTTAAGAGGCATTTTAAACATACCAATCTTTTGGCCAATTCTGCCTCTTTTTTCAGGAATGAGGCCTCATCCCCAAGAAAAAATGATGAGCTATCAGTATCAAACATTGTGTTACCTTCTTCTCTGTCATACCTATACAATGGAACTCCATTAGCAAAAATAAAGTTAAAAAGAATGAATATAGGTGGGACACAAGATAATCAAGCAAAATCAATGAAAACAAATGACATTCATAGATTTTTGCATCCTGGGACTTATTCCTAGAAAATAAAGATGGAAAGCTTATCCTCAAAAAGCTCATACACACTCCTCTTAAAAAAGCATTGGAGCTATTTGCAGAATCAGAGCAATATGAAAAAAGTTACCATGCTCGGTCAGAATTGTACTCCATCTCCAAGCGCATGCTTTCAGTGATCTCAGAATGATGTTCCCCAGAAGAGTAAGGCTTATCTTCCCCTTCTCCCTGTACAAACATAAACAAGGAAGGTCATGAACTTACACATACTTGACAGGCATAGATCAAAGAAGTGCACAGACACAAACTAAACATAAAGAACAACTCAATAGATGCAATTCCTTTTTATTTTATAGAAAGAATAAGCAAACAAAATAATGTGAAGGGCTAACTAATAATAGATTACCTCTGACGAATGTGACCTTGCAGAGGAGAAAGTAAGTTGATGTGACTTCTCACCATGTCTGGAACTAGAAAACCTGGCTAAAGGTCCAGAAGCACATATAGGAACTGGAGAAGGAGCAATGTGATCCCGGGGAGAAGTAGAAGAACCTGTACATTTCCAAAGATGAAATTGTCCGCCTAAATATTCAAAAGAGAAAACCATAGCTAATTTCAACATTCTAGAGAAATTACAAATCCTCTACAACATACCAGTAGAAGGAGTAAGACAGCCCAACCACGGGGAAACTAATCGTGCATCAGGTGAGGCCCCGACAAACATTGGGGAAGGAGAAGGTTGAATGCGTCCACTGCTATTTGGGCGACTATCGCGGCAAGGTGTTTCTTCCCATTCCCCTCTCCCATCATCCCAGTCTGATCTTCCTACATGTTCCACATTCCGATGTGCATATTAACATAAACAATATCCACAATAACAAAATAGTCAATAGAAAATATACAATTATATCATGTCATGTCTAGTAAGCCCAAAATTTATCACTGGTATTGCAGGCGGCAGTGGGTTGAGGGTGGCGATAGGTTATTAGCAGTACCGCAAACAGAGACATACAAGAGACTGAGACAAGACATGGTATTTACCTGGTGTCCGCCCTGGGCCTTCATATCGCCCGCGTTTTCTGCCATAATCTCTACTATACCCCCGTTCATATGAACTGCGTGATTCCCTCCCTTGATTCCACTCTTCACGATCATCAATGTGCCCGTGTTTCATCCTCCTGTAATCGTCCTTGAAATCTCTTCTCACACTGCTGTGGTCATCCCTCTCACTCCTATAATCATCCTCATCTCTTCTCATACTGCAAAGAATTCAAGACAGCAATCTCTTCTTCTTCTTATTGTTCTTCTTCTTCTACTACTACTTTGAGAGCTCTCACTGCTACGCTCAATTCATGGAGTTCTTATACTGCTGCTGGCGAAATTAGATTAATCTCCTCATGATATTTTCCAATTAAATATGGTTTTTTTTTTTTTTTTTGACCGAAATTTTAAATATGGTTTAGGTTTTTACGTTGTGTAGGATTGTGATCCTGTGGATCAAAACAACTCGTTTTAGCAGAGTCATTTTATGTTAAAGCTATGTACTCCACCGTTCCTTCTTAATTGTGAGAGCATTCGAAAAGGCTCACTATTTTAAGGCAAAATTATAAATTTGGTATCTTAACCTTCATAGTTTTTCTAGTTGAGTATCTCAACTATTTTTTTTTCTATTTGAGTGTCTGAACTTTGAAAAAATATACCAATTAGGTGTATCTATTCTATTTTAAGCTGATTATATGCTTAGTCAGCTCGAACATGGTTCACTTTTTTCCAGCTCAAATGATATTCTTTTCAGGTCATCTCTATTTGAGTATCTGAACTTTGAAAAAACATATCAATTAGGTGTATATGGCTTATTTTAAACTGACTGTATGCTTAATCAGCTCAAACGGAGTCCATTTTTTTCCAGTTCACATGCCATTTTTTTCAGCTCATCCCCCACTATTGTCCACTTAAAAAAGGGTAAAGATAGCTAGAAAAAAATGGACTCTATTTAAGCTGACTAAGCACACAGTCATCTAAAAATAGGCCAGACACCTGATTGATATGTTTTTTCAAAGTTCAGACACTCAAATAGAAAAAAAAAATAGTTTAGACACTCAAATAGAAAAATCACAAAAGTTCAGACACCAAATTTATAATTTTTCCTTATTTTAAAGAGTAATATATATATATATATATATATATATATATATATATATATATATATATATATATGATATCCAATACATTCTCTAGTTTTTTTATTTTAAAGTAGAGAGTTGGTTTTGGCTCTCTACATATAGAGAGCTAAATTTCACTCTCTACTCTAAAATATTTTAATTCCCTATAGAGAATATTAATTGATGTTTACTTATTTATTGAAAATAATTTTCTCATTTGATGAATGAAAAAAAATTAAATAAATAAAGGAAAATCTTGTAAAAAAGAAAGGAGAAAAAAAATTAATTATTAATATTTATTGGATAGAGCAAAATAAAGATTAAAAATATCAAGAGTCTATTGGAGTTGTATAAATTTCTTCACTCTTTATATTTAAAAATTCTTTGAGATGCTTTTTATTCAGTAAAAGATACTCTTTAAAATAAAAAGTACTATTGAAAATGCCCTAAATAAAATTGGATTAGGATCCTCTTATGTTCCCTTAAACATGTGTCATGTTAATTTAATCTACACCATTCTTTATGAATGGATGGTCAAGATTAGATTAATTCAATCAATATTAACTTAAATAAATCTGTAACTTTTATCAAAACCAGTTTAAAAAAAAAAAAAAACTTTTATCAAAACGTAAATACATTAACCCAACTTTTACCAAAAACTCTCAGACCAAATGCAGTTTATGCACAACTCAAATATTTTGTGGAGAAATATCTCATAATAATCATGCTTTTGTTACTAATTTATTGCTCTTGAAAGAACCTTGAGAGTTTTTCTATGAATATATTTGTTTTTGCATTCTATCTAATTTCTTTTTGGTTAAACTTCATAAGTTGAATGTCTCATGTTTTTGTTTTTTTTCTTCTCTTTGTACCTGGTTCTTTTTTTGTTTTTGCCTGAATTTGTACTTGGTTCATGTACATCTTATTGCTAATAAGTATATCGCTAATGTTTTGTTTATATATATATCTAATTGTATATTCTTTTATACATGTTGGTGGATCATTCAGATAGTTGAGAATGTATTTTCACATATTTTGTTAACTGTAAATGCAGTAAATAAATTTTACTCCACCGTTGAACTGAGAATTTTTTATGTTTGTTGCAAAACTAGAGACAAAGCTATCGATTTTTTTGGGGTTTTATGAATATAGAGATTAAAAGCTTGGTAATGTAGCATATGCCATCTGAGAGTTTAAAAATAAAAAAAAACCTTGAGTTAATACTAGTGTCAGGACCATTTGAAAAGTTGGGTTAAAATTTGCGCTGTTTGAGAGTTTTTTTTTTTTTTGAATGGCACCGTCAGAGAGTTTAAAAAAAAGGGCGACAATAGTTTAGGTTAAAAGAAAAAAGACCTTGCAATTGATGAGTTAATACTAAGTTAGGGCCATTTGCAATTCTCAAAAAAAAAAAAAAAAATTAGGGCCATCTGAAAAGTTGGATTAATGTATTTAGGTTTTGGTAAAAAAAATTTTTAAACTGGTTTTGGTAAAAGTTACAGATTTATTTAAGTTAGTATCTATTGAATCTACTCTTAACCATCCATTCATAAAGAATCGTATAGATTAAATTAACATGACCCATCATGTTTAAGGGAACATGAGAGGATCCTAATCCAGAATTTATTTATGTTTTAGCGGGTTAAATGCACATGTGATTATCCAATTTTCAGTTTGTTTCATTTTGAAAATTAAATTTTAATTTGTATTTACCAGTCACTTGGTGGTAAAATGACGTGGTTACCGGGTAAAAAATATTCGTAAAATATTATTCATATTAGCTTTCACGTCATCTTGGACATTAAATGCACAGATAGTCATCGAACTTTATTTCTTTTTTCAATTCAGATACGCAATTTTAATTTTTAACTTTCAATACCAAAATATTTTATTTAAATTAAAATTATAACTTAATCAATCCTAATTCTATCAAGTAAATTATTTTTATCATATTAATTTTTAACTTTTAATATTTTAATATACATACAATTGAGATATATTTTAATTAAAATTAAATTGTATGTTATTTAAATTATATAAAAATATTTTATTTAAATAAAATATATCATATTAATATTTAACTTCTTAATATTTTTAATACACACAATTTAAATATATTTTATATCTCGAAAAGTATAATATTAATATATAATTTTTTAAAATTTAATTTTTAAAATCTAGTTAATGAATAAAATTA
>CATIWK010178492.1:0-10880 GCA_949634005.1 Mallotus japonicus
ACTATAAAATGAGGACGTTAAAATTATTATTTTAATATGAATTTACAAATGTAAACTAACCCCATCCATAAGGGCATAATAGTAACCCTAAATGTTCACCAACTTGTATCTAAAGAACAAAAATGTAATTTCACATTCTAATTTGTCCTTTCCTCTCAAATATATAAAAACACATCCTCACAACCACACCTCCTTTCTACGGTTCTACCCCATTACCCAACTAATTACTTGCTTGCGTTTCTGTCCTAAACTTTCCCATATTCATAAATTTCCCCACAAAACTTTTGCAGGCTTTTGCATATACATCCTTTTTTCATACAAATTCAGCAACCATGTGTGGCGGTGCTGTCATTTCCGACTTCATACCTCCGTCCATTTCTGGGCGATCATCTTCGAAGCGGTTGACGGCTGATTTCCTATGGCGTGATATAAAAAAGCCCGTCGGAAAACAGTACTCGAAACCTGTTATTGTTGATCTTGATGATGATTTCGAGGCTGATTTTCAGGAGTTTAAAGATGAATCTGATGTCGATGATGATGTCGATGATGTCTTGATTGATGTCAAGCCTTTTGCTTTCTCAGCTGCTCCTCTCTCTTCAACACCTGCTCGCAATCGTGCTGTCTCACGCGGTAATGAGTTCTTTTGACTCACTTCAGCAGTTCAGTTTCATGTATTAGTTTGTTTGTTTCTCTTTGTTTCTTTGTGGGTCTTCGATTTTCAGTTTTATATGTGCTTTTTTTTTTTGTCAAAATGATTTTTTTCATGTTCCGAAGTGATTCTTTTATTTTTACTTCTGGGTTTTTGATGGGTGTTTTAATTTTTAAATAAAGTTTCAATCTTTCTTCCATAGATTTATACCTTAAAAGAAAATTTTCAGTTTTTATATTTGAATGTTTGAGGGACTTGAAGTTGCTAATTGAGATATTTTGTGGTGGGATTGAAAGAATTATTTGGAAATTTGTTTGATGAAAAACTGTTGAGAATTAGGAGTTTTTTGATGAAAAACTGTTGAGAATTAGGAGTTTTCACCTAATTTTTTATGTGATCTTCTGCTCTAGATTGAGGTAGAAGCTGTGCTGTTGATCAAGGAGATTTTTTTTTTTGGTGTATTTTGATTTCTCAAACTAACTTTAGCCATAGTTTTATTTCTTAATTTTTCTTTTATTATCTTTGAGTCTGTTGTGCCTATTTGCATGTCTTGTATTTCTTTTCTTTTTTTTTATACTTGATCGTTATTAAGATCTGGTCATTTTTTTTAGCAGTGGTATTGATAATAAACGCAATGAATTTGTAAAAATTTATCCTTTTAAAACCAAGAGGGGGGAAAAAACTTTCATTGCTATTGTGGTTTTCATTCAAGTGACTTGTTATTTGAGATTGTTCTTTTTGTTTTAAGGCAAGTAGATCTTTTGATTAATTGTTAGTGGTTAAAAAATTGGTGGTGTTGTAGTTGTGTATAAGTATTCTCACTCTGCTTCAAAGATGTGATCTTTGCAGCTAAAAAATTCTTTGTTGTCTAAATTTGGTTCTTGTGTGTGTGCTGTTCTTGCATTGATTTTGTTGAATAACCATAGTGCCCTGTTCTGATTCAATTAAAAAAAAGTGGAAAAAGAGTAGTTATATTTACTGTGATAATTTATTGTGCCTTGGAGTTGCATTTTGGCTTGAAAAGTTTATTTCCATGGTATTGGCTTTCAATTTGCGATTATGTGCTTTCATTGAAGCATAAATGATTATGTTGATTGATTTTAACCTCTGCTTGCTGATATTTGTTATGCCTTGTCAACTTGATGATTTTTTTTCTGATATAATAAACCTCTAAATTACTGGATTATAGAAAATAATATTTGCTATTGGTGCGGATTTGAGTTTGTCTGTCCATGATGGGATTCTACCTACCATGTGTTTTTCTCTCTTTATGATACATAGGAATTTCTGTACCACTGTTGCTTATTTTGATGTGTTTAGTATGATTTGTGCTTAATATCTTTCACTCCCTGAATTATTGAAGGCCCTGCACCTGTAAAATCTGTGGAATTCAACGGGCAAGCTGAAAAATCTGCGAAGAGAAAGAGAAAGAATCAGTACAGAGGAATCCGGCAGCGACCATGGGGAAAATGGGCTGCTGAGATTCGTGATCCCAGGAAAGGGGTGCGTGTTTGGCTAGGAACATTCAATACTGCAGAGGAAGCTGCAAGAGCATATGATGCTGAGGCACGTAGAATCCGTGGCAAGAAAGCTAAAGTGAACTTCCCTGATGAAGCTCCACGTGCTTCTTCAAAGCCTTCAGTTAAGGCAAAACCTCAAAAACCAGTTCCCAGGACAAACTTGACGGAGAATTTTGGTTATTTGAACAACCCAGAACAGGATTACTTTAATACGGTGGGCTTTGTTGATGAGAAACCCCAGGTGGACCAGTTTGGTCTGATTGGCTCTTTTCCTTGCAATGGAGACGCTGGAGTCAAATCTAATGTCCCAGGGTACTTCAATTCCGATCAAGGGAGCAACTCATTTGACTGTTCTGACTTTGGATGGGGAGAGCATGCTTCAAAGACTCCTGAAATCTCATCTGTACTTTCAGCTACTCCAGAAATTGATGAATCTCTATTTATGGAGGATGCTATTCCAAAAAAGAGGATGAAATCTGACTCTGGAAATGCAGTGCCTATAGAAAACAATGAAAAATCTCTGTCTGAAGAGCTGTTGGCTTATGACAATCAGATGAACTTTCAGATGCCATATCTTGAAGGGAATTGGGAGACTTCCCTTGATAGCCTGCTTAATGGTGACACAACTCAGGATGGTGCAAACCCAATGGACCTGTGGAGCTTCGATGACCTCCCTTCCTTGGTGGGAGGAGTTTATTGAGCAAACTCTCCATTGCTTGTTAGCTTTCTGTAAATAAGGCTACATGTTAGTGAGTTTCACCCTTTTGTTTAGTCTCTCAATTGCTTGATTTTATTGTATTCTCTTCTATTCCTAACATGTTTCAAGATTTTTTTTTTATTTATGTTTAATTTTATTTATCATTTACATTACTGATCTTTTCCTTTCTAATTTGATTTTTAGGGATGGTTGTGTGTCTGATATGTAGTACAAGCACATCTGAGCATGCTTGAATCCTCCGTGGAGAAGTGTTCTGTGGAGCTTTTGGTACAAGAGTAGTACATAGGTATTTAGGTTCCTTTCTACAATTTGAGACATTGGACTTGCGTTGTTAAATTTGATGACTGTAATTGACAGTGGTGTGTAATTGGCCTTGAAACCTGAAACCATATAAATGTTAACTCTTCTTGTTATTTTCTGCTATGGTCTTCTGTTTTTACATGAGGCCGCCATTTTTGAATTATATTTATATATGCTTTTATGGTGATACCCTTAATGAAAATTATTTGTTGCCTCATTTGTTTTTGAGCATGATTATTACTTCATATCAGTGTCTGCATGATCAAATGCTTTGCCCTTCATTAGGCTTGTGCTTCTTTACCAAAATCAAAGATTGCATGCCAATCTGGTTGTCTTTGAACAAGATCTTCCTTTGAAAACACTGAACTTAGTCTTATCTGCTCTTTTACTTTCTGTCAGTGTGGGCGTATGCCTGTTTTTTCAAACTAAACAATAAAGTGAATAAACCATATATTGCAGAATTGCTTTACTTTGGATTATATATTAGTTTATGACTTTGACTACTGTATATTGAACTTGACCGTGTCACATGCTGTTCCTTTCCAAGTAGAAGATTTTTCAATGTTTTTGGTTTGCATTAATCTATTCTATACGGTGAGGAACCAATTGAGAAAGTTCTAATCTTGAATTAACTGCACAATTAATTTTTCCTCCATATAAAGTTAAGTATTAGAAGAAGGAAACAGAGGTTGGTTAGAGCCATTCTCGTGTTTTATGTCAACGCGTTTATCTGGTAGGGCAGCACATGGATGGTGACATTGGTTGGTATTATTGTTACAAGAACTCATGGCCTGCCCTATAGGTAACAGGTGATTTTGTGTATGTGATTGGCATGGTAAGTCAGGTCTGTTACACATTTACAGGTTAACTGACTCTTTCCTCCTACCTATCAATGTATAGGCCGAGTAGCTAAGATTGAGGTCGTGTGAGATCAAAGAGAGGAGGTATCTGTAATGGGGTCTTTTATATTTTGGGGATCGCAAAATCTAGGAATGTGAGCCATGCCTGTCTTCTGCTTCTACGCCAGTGTTGTAGTGTAGTGCAAAGGAGCACATATGAGGAGGGTATGAGTCGAGGCTCACACAAGCAATTTTCCTGTGTGCATGTGGAATTTTAATAAGACGACGAAAGAAAGAGGGAGGGAGTATTTTATTCATTGTTTTTAGGTGAAAGACCATTAGTTCAATTTTTAGTTAATAATTTGAGTGTTGATTGTCAAATATTAAAAGATTAGATGATAGATTTTTGTTTCTCTTTTTAATTCTTGATTTTTGTTCTTGCATGTGCACTTGAATCAATATGCAATAATATAAATTGAGAAACGAAAGTAGAAAGTGGAAGTTGCATGTGCATCAAAAGGGTAGAGTAGTTAGGTAGCAAAGGAGTGGGCTGATGATCAATTTCCAGGCGCATCACGAGAGGTGGAGTTTAATTGTAAAATAATTTTTTTATTGTACAGTCTATCAATAAATAAATGATAATTTTTATTGTACAGTCTATCAATAAATAAATGATAAAATAGTTAGCCCTGTTTATTAATGAAAAATATAAAAACGATATAATAGTTGCAATGGATAAAAAGAGGCATCTCAATTCTCATGCACACAATGCACAGGCAGCAAAAGCTGCGACACCCATAAAAAATCCTAATGAAGTAATGATTCACCCCATTCCAGTTTCACTAGTGTTTCTGAACCATAAGAGGATCATTTTCATGCTTCATTTTTTTTCTGTACATGTTTAGAATTCTTCATTTTATCATCTCTAGTACCTTGATGGTTTTTTTCCTTCATTTTCCTACTGATTTCTTTCAATGTGACATAAAAAGTTGGTGAATCGATCAAATCAAAGACCGACTTATCTTTTGGTTTAGGAGTCCAACAGGAGAAAAAGCATTATGAGTTGATGTGGATTCATTTTCTTTGTTTTTTTTTTTCCTGTCGTCTACCTTTGTTAGGAAAATTATGAATATTGTCCTCTTCGGCCTAGCTTATAGCTTTGGTGAGCTGTGATATCACGGATGGTTATGGTTTTGGTGGGTAGTGACTGGTGACAGCATGTACACATTACAACTTGCCTCATGGCCAGAAAGAAAACCCACAGTTGTTCCAAAATGGGTCCTTCTTGTGCTGGGTTCTTGATCTCTAGCCCATTACATGATTCGCTTAAGAGTAGAATCTGGCTTAAACATGCACAATTCGGCCCTTAGGAGGCTTATAATCGAAGTACTCTTCAAGAAAGGAATAAAAGAGAGAAATGCTATACTTGAACAAGTAAAAAACATCAAATTCCTCCTTTGGAATCAGGACCAATTAACTATTTCAAAATCACATAATTGAATCTGTATTTTAGCTTTTTTCGTCTAAACTCCAAAAATGCAGACAGTCAATGGATGTTTCAACACAAAATTCATCTTCTTTTTGTTGCCATCAACACTACACTACTTGTTCTTTCAAGAATTGCTGTTTGTTTTCCATTATTTTCCTTCTCTCCATAGCTGTAGTCATTGGAATCCTTATCTTGATTGCTTTTGTCATTTTAAAGCCTCAAGAGCCCAAATTCTCACTTTCAACAATGAAGATAGATTCATATAAGTTTAGTGTTTACTCAAGTTCAATCCTGATTATGTCCTCTGATGTTTCCTTGCTTCTGAATGCACAAAACCACAACAAAGTTGGCATCAAATACAGCCCTTCATGCCTCAATATTTTCTACCATGGACTTCCAGTAGGAATAGTTAAAATTCCAGGGTTTTATCAACCAGCAAAAAGTGGCAATATTGGAGTCACAACAAAGATTTCTCTCCATTGTGTCAATGTCTCACAGATCATTAGTGAAGGCTTTTTACAACATAAGGCAAGCAATAAGGTTGTTGAGATGAAAATAATTGGTGATATCAGAGTGCAACTCCGATTACTTCACCTAACCTTGCCAAAGATAAAGGTTTGTTCAATAAGCTTCGTTGATTATGACATGATTATGCAGTCTAATCACCATTTCATCCTATGTTTAACCCTCAGAAAATGATAAACTATTGTAGGTTGCATTGGAATGTGACATAGATATCGATTATACACAACTTCCACTCAAGAATTATGAACTCTTGAATACGGATATAATTCAAGATCATCTCGTACGTATATAGAATTTCATTTCTTGTATTTTTTCCCCCTCTACTTTAGCTGATGTTGAATTGTTGAATTCTCTTTTCAGGTGTCTTTTCTTGATAAGTCTGAATCCATTTCCAAGAATTGTACATTAGCTTTGTATTTATAAAGTTTAATTGGTAAAATTTTCATTCTGAAAATACATATGTCTAGTCAATATATCAATTCATTGTAATTTCACTTCACACTAACGTCAAAAAAATTATTTATTTTCCCCCATATGTTAAAGATTGACATTATTGTTTCTTTCGTTCCAATCCACCAAAACGCAGAGCAGATAAGGCAGTCACCATCAATAACTGTTAGTTTAAGTGATAAAAGATATGTATTTTTTATATAAGATCTCAAGTTCAAGTCTTATATATGAAAAAATAGATATTGAAAATTTTGTCTTCTTTTATCAGTTTAGTGGGCTCAAACTTTAGATTAGTTGGATTTTTTGTGGCTAAAAATATCAAAAGTATTAAATGAAAGAAAAAAAAAGTAATAAGCCACTCATCAACAAACTATAATAATGCTAAGTGTTCATATCTCATGTAAAGCATGTGCACACTTGCTTAAGGTCAGTGCGATTAGATAGTCTTTGATCAAGATTCTTGGTTTCTTTAATTAGTCCTTATGATAACAGTGGATGATGTAGATTTCATTTTGGACTGTCCTGCTATATTGAGTAGCTAGAATTTTATTTTGGATTGTTCTGCTATATTCAGTAGCTAGAGATGTGATTGTTGTTTAGCAAGATGTATACTTCAGAAAAACTTGAATTTTTCTTTAAAGGGTCTGAGTTAGAATTGTAAATCATTATAACCCTGTAATTGTAGCCTTGTATGTGGGTTTTCTCCAATTGGTACAAAATTGATCTATGGAGGATTTAAATGCAGAATCTCCAGCTATGAAATGTATGCAAACGTAAATTTAATGGGATCTTATATCACCGAACCAACCCTTTAAACCTAATATTGTTAATCAAATTTGATGCTAATATTGTTAAACCAAATTTGATGATGGTTGGGGCATGGTTGGCTTAATGAAATTGTGACTTAACACATAATCATTTGCAAAGCCTTATAAGGCATATATATTCCCATAATTAGAACAACTTCTAATCTGTTCCTAAGATAAAGAAAAGAATCAAGAAAACATAATTTTGCAAGAAACTACTATATCAAACCAAATTCCAAGTGACCCCTAGAAGCCTGGGCGGTAAGGTGTCTACTAAAGACACTCACCAGTGGGTTCGATCCCCACTGGTGCCCCCTCCCCCACTCAAAAAAAAAAAAAAAAAAAAAACCAAATTCCAAGTGACAAAGCAAAGTTATTAACATTTAATTTAAGATTACTATCAAATGATAAGAGTTTATAAAGTGTGTTGCTCCTCTCACATTGTTGAGAATTGAAATTCAAAAATGTTTGGTAGAGTATCACTTTCATCGGCTGAGAATTTTGAAATCCATTTCATTTTTAATTATATGTGACATATTTGACTACAAAAGTAATTGTTGTAGAGGGCTAAAATAAGAATCTGAAAAGGATATGTTAGCCTGTGTTTTGATAAATTTATAACGTTTATGGCTACTGCTTTCATACCTATTTCTATTTTTGGTTTAATGAAGGTCTAATGGCAGTGAATTACACTAGAGAATAATTATATATATTTTTTCACTCATTACTATGATAATAAATTCTCATTAATATTGATAAATAATAATTGTAAACACTTCAACTCGAGAATTTTCACAAGTAACATTAACAATCAAATCATTTTTAATTAACATTTTCACACTATTTTTTAATAGAGAGATCATATAACTTAAAATTTGATATACCGCATAATAGGAGACAGCCCTCCCCTTTTAATTGGATGACAGGAATTGAAGCTTGCATCTTAAAATTCGCACTTTCACACTATTTAATTCAACACATGTAATATATATATATATATATGATGCATCAGTTAGGTATAGATGGAAGATGCCCAAATCAACGACTAAGGAAAAAAACAATTACTAGTAAATGTTTGCTCTTTTGAAGTCTGGCCATGTGGGCATATTTTATACATGCTGGAGATTTTTTTTTTTTAAAAATTTTCTTCTTTTAATTCGCCCCTCTAAGTCAATAGCTGATGTGTTGTATGAACTTGGCCACAACACCCAGCAACCATCACATATCACATTCTATATTCAATATGTTTTTTTTTAGTTGAGATTATAATATATTTATATCTGGGATTACAATATTTTCACAGTAACATATTCAATATCTGTTGCAGACTAGAAATACAGCCATTAATTTATTAAAAATAAAAATAAAAAGTTTCAAAAAGTAATGTGGAAGCCAGCCACATCGAGTGGCTAGAAAAAACTGATCGTTTATGAATAACTAGACTTTGTCAATTCTTAAAAGGCTATGACTTTTGAAACTTCACTTTGTTGATTAATTTTTTTATTTTAGCATGCCTTTTGGCTTTTTTTGCATGCATCTACCTACCTTTACATTGACACAACTTCATTTTTTTTTATTTATATAGAAAAGGGATAAAAAATTTCCAGGGTTGATTAAACCATAATGTTGTTGTGGTAATAAAATCATGTAGTATTATACCATTATTTTTTACACTTAATTATTCTTTTCATTAATGATTTTATAAAATTTTTTCATATTAATTTGGTACATTTGAAAAACTTATTTTTTTATTAGTAGAAGGTGACTTAAATATATTTATTAATTATCTAGAAAAGACGGTTCTTTTCCTTTAAGTCCAATGAAAAAATAATAGGAGAAACTCTTTGTGATAATTAATCTCAAATAATTAAAAATTGAAGTAATTTTTTTTTAATCTCCATGGACTTCTTTTTTATAAATCAAGTAACAATTGAATTTTTCTTGAATAAAGTTATACCACTAAACTATTTAACTTTCAATTTAATTTCTGTGAATGAATTAAAGCTATTAGTTAAAGCTATTTTTACTAGGTAGATTAGAATTACACAAAAAATAAAATATTTGTATGGTAACTTTCTTGCCTGTCAAACCTCATATATAAGAGAATATATAGACTAAATTTACTAACATTCAAATATCAAAACACCATGTTTAGCTCCAACCAAAAGGCTTGATGTTAAAAAAAAATTGAACTGCGTGATTTCTTGGCACACAAAGCAAATAATGACAAAACTTACTTTCTTATATTTGTTGAACATTTGTATGATCAATTACTAATTTACCTTATTTTGATTTTAATAAATAGTTTTTAACTATTAATGTTCTTGTTAAGTGTAACTATAAATTAGAAATTAAGAATCAATTTAAAGTTTAATTGAAGCTTCAATGATCTCCATTGATATTCCTCAAAGTCTTAAAGTTACCATAATACAAGAGAAATCAATTAAAGTAAAAAACTTGAAGATTTCTTCAAATTAGGTGCCGCTTACAATCCCGAGAGTGCTCCTCACGAACCTGAGGAGCGTAGAGGTTCAATCCTGGAAGAAGCCCCCTTTCGAGGAAAAAAGTCCGAGCCGCTCATGATCGCAAGTAGGGCCTCACGATCATGAGGAGCTCCTGACAGGGCTCCAACGGATAAATTCTTGAGCAACGGTCATATTTTTCAACCGTTACGATTCTGAGAGTGCCGCTTATGATTCTGAGCAGACACATCTCTGCAAAAAATTGAATTCACATTAAATGAAGAATATGAAGGATTTGGGCTAACTAACAACTAGTTTCTCCTCACTAACTATAAAAATAGGTCTTGGAATCTCATTTAAGGAGTTAGATGGTTGTAAAACAAATTTTCTCTTAGCATTCATTGTGAAATTTAAAGCTCCATTATATGTATTCTCAATTCTTACAAATACTTTTGAGTATGAGTTTATGTGATCTAGCACAGATTCTAAATCTTCTCATTCTTGGTTAAAAAGGAAAGTGAGGAGCTATTGTAGAAGACTTGATTGAATTGTGAACCATTAAAATACTCGGGATTTGAGTTTTGAGTTTAAATTAAGTTAAGAAAAACTCAAGGATTGTAATAGATTTGATTTGAGTTTCAAAAACTCAAGTTGCAAATTCAATCTAAATGAATATATAGATATATAGATTGGAGTTGAAGATTTAAAATCCTTACCTTAGATAGAGTTAGGTGGAGACATAGGTTCAGTTAAAAAATTGAAGTCAATCTATATAATCAATTTTTAATTTCTTCTTAAACTCAAATTAGTCCCTATTCACCCTCTAGGGCCTTTTCAATATTTAAGTCAGTCATGCACCAGAAAAAAGAAACATTTCTCTGTAATTAATACTGAAAAGAAAAAGTCAGCCATGGCAAGAAGGCTAATGCTAAGCTCTCTCTTCTTTGCTTTCATTTTTCATCATCTACTCTTGTTTTCAACAACTTGCAAAGCAAAATCTGAGTACCCAACAACACATATTGTTCCCTTCTTCATCTTTGGTGACTCATTTTTAGATGCTGGAAACAACAATTACATCAATACAACAACTCTTGACCAAGCAAATTTCTGGCCTTATGGTGA
>CATIWK010178523.1:0-22920 GCA_949634005.1 Mallotus japonicus
AGACACAATGCAAATGTACAAAGTAGAAAACAATTAGATTTTATCAAGTCATTAATACTTGGTATAGTAGAAACACCAATTTTTCATAGCTCAACTAAGTTTAAATCACAATAAATAAGGTTCAAAATCTTTTTATGACAATAAACTATTTACAATAGCATCAAAATATTCTAATGTCTTGAACTATTGCGAGCATGTGCCTGAACTTTTGTCAAAAGCAAATAAGAATAATTGCAACTTCAATTCTAACTATCAATACAGGGTCAAATTATAAGCTTAGCAAAAAGTACTTAATGTGACAAAATACACACCATCTCGATCTCCAACCATCCAAGAGGAGAATTGAATGAGAGGAGCAGAATAAGGAACACTCATTTATCCTAATATTCTTCAAAGTTGTCTCAATATGGTACAAAAAATTTGGGACTCCCTTCCATATAGTCTCGTGGAAGTAGCCCATTCCTTGTAGTAATTTAAACTTCCTAAGCCATGTTAGCCAAGTTAAGCATATGAGGAAACAATTTTGCAACAATAATTGAATCCCCAGGATCCAAATTGGTTATCACTTTCCCAACTTCCTCAAACTTTCGAGGGTCATGTTTCCATTCATATTTATGTAAAAGTAATAACTATCTTGAATCTGCTCCATATGCAATGGAAAATTTAGTAAATTACTGCTAAAAAAATCATCATAGAATTAGAGAACAACTATTTAACGGTATCATTCTTGTAATTTATAACAACAAACATAAAGATTAAGTCTACACATTAATGTTGAAGGCTTCAATTACCAAGAACATAAAATTTTGATTACATGATTTCGGTCCAACATTCCTATGAACAACAAAAGTACATATTTACATGCAAAAATTAATTTCAGAAAAAAGAGCAAAACAATGTTTAATTAATGTAAAATTCGGCTCAAGCTTTCTATAGATGCTCAACATTATGTTTTAAAATGATAATAAAACTGTTGACCTTACCAATAATCAATCTTGTTTTTTTATCTTAACAAACTTTATTTTGAGTATTTAATTATGTTTGTTTAAATGTGTATAAGTTAAGACTCATTTGGAAGTCAAAATAATGAAGAATTATCGAAGAAAAATCACTCTAGACATTGATCTCGAGCTTGCTCACAACCGGGATCAAGACAGGGACTAAACTGCTCAAAAAACTTGCAATCCAGCATTGGTCCCGACCAGGACCATACCAATCCCGACCGGGACCAACATCAGGCAAAAATTCTATTTTACTCAGAACATATCCCGATCTGAGGTCCCGATCGGGACCGTGCCCGGGACCAATCAATCCCGACCAGGACCAAGTTATCCCGACCGGGACCAATACAGGAATTCAAATACAATGACTATAAACGACTATCTTTTTAGCATCCCGATCAGGACTGATGAAATCCCGATCGGGACCAGACTAATTTCAGCTCAAAAGTCCAAACAACATTCAAATGGTGTTTGAATTTGTTAGGAATGAAATTATTGTTTCCAACAACTATAATTGAATTACTCAAGTATAAATACAACCTCTGAAACTCATTTAGAGGTTAAGACACTTGATTATTCAAATTCTCTCTTAAGCATTCAATTAAGCTCTCAAATTTTCTCTTAAACAATTTCTACATTTATATAACTCTTGTGAGAGTTGGTAAGTGTTAGAATATACATTCTTGTTCTTTTATTTTCTGGGTTTAGAAAATAGGAAGTGAGATTCTATTCTAAAGGAATTGGTTTAAGTGTTTAGCCATTAAAACACTTGGGAATTGGTTTTAGAGTGACCCTAAAAGCTCTTGTTTGTAAGGTGAAAAGAGTGAGCCTTAAACTCTTATGTAATCTCAATCTTGTGAATAAGATTATGGGTGATTGAAAATTCTAACTTAGGGATAAGTTAGGTGGAGACGTAGGATTGTTGTTGAATCTGAACTCCTTAAATCGTTGTGTTTATCATTCTTCCTTTTTAACATTCTTTCTATTTATGTTCAATTCGATTTAATTTTTATTATTTTTCAATAGCATTATTAACCCCCCCCCCCCCCCCCTTAAGGCATTTTCAAAAACTTTAAGTCAAAATCACAAAGAATAATGAAGAACCACCTATAGAACCCGTTCCCTTTTTTTTTTTTTTTGGAAATCAAGACCATATAGGAAGAAAAATCATACCATCTCATACTACAAACCATAGGCAAAATAATGCTTGTAATTTATCCAAGAAAAACTCACCCCAAGCACAACATACAAATAAAGGATGTGTTATATCTAATCTACCTCAACTTATGATTAAATTATTCAGTTAGCATAGTGACATGTAATCCATCTATAAGGTTTGTCATTATATACATAATGCATAACTTCTAAATTTTTAAGACAAAACCTAAAAAGGATGGAAAGCAACAAAGAAAATATAATATGTTTATGCTACATATCATTTCAAAAAATCAACAAATTGAAAATCAAAACCTCATATTATAGAGACAACTGAAAAAATAAAATTCAGTATAAAAACTTTTAAAAAACACACTAACAATTGTTGTAAGAATATCAAACCATTAAAATGACTGGAAGCTACTGAAAAAAAATTTAACAAAATAAAAGAAATCCACTTACAACAGGTTCAGAGGCATCATCTTATTTGCACATGATCCATGAAATCCTAGTACCAAGTTTAATTGCCATATCAGCTACCCATTTTGTATAAGCTTTACTTGGTGCACCATTCTCCCTCTCAATTGGTCCAAATTCATTTTCTGTTAGTTTACAACAATAAAAAAAGGAAAGATACTCAAGCTACCTTCAATCAATAATGGGCCAATATATATATATATATACGGTATCAAATAACTAAATAATTACAACTCATTTATAGAATGATGATAAGAAACAAACTATGGTAATATTCTCTATTCATTTAATGAAAAGTATTTTTTCTTATTAGGCTATTTAAGCAACAACTTTTGTTGAGTAATGGACAAATTTAAAATTTTTAAAAAATTAAAATTAAAAAAAAAAGAAATTTAAGAAGAAAATTACAACTCAATTTTTTTGTTACTTAAAAAAGAATTATTGGACTGCCTTGAGTTTCAAATAACTTATCTGATTTCATCATGCTGTCAATTTTTTAGTGAACTTTTGCATTATCGCCTTCATTGTAATTATCAAAAGAACATGTGATTAGATAAGACTAACAAATTTAATTGGTGAAAACAATGAGCTTTGTTTTAAATGACAATGAAGATGCCTTAAATAGGCTATTAGCTGTTCTTAATTCAATATCAGGAGCATATTTTAGCCATACATAAAATCCCCTGAATAAGAAACAGAGTAAGAAGCAGAGCATATGAGCAAAACTTGTATAGCAAAAAAAAAAAATTCAATCATGGGAATAATTTTTAAAATGATATATAGGAACTTTGGGTAAACAAAGGATCCTATTATTAGATGAATATAAGGTTAACAAATTTGACATAATTTAAAAAAAAAAAAGAAATAAGCTTTCTTTTTTAGATCATAAAGAAAGAGAGGCAATTCAAAACTTGAAAAGAGAAATGCAAATTGAAAAGTACATTTCCAAGAGAAGGCTCATACTCATTCCAAAACACATAAATATGAATAACATCCAAGCCTCCCTCTTTATCCTTTTGTATAAGATCAGGCCACATCTGCATCCACCAAAAGAAAATAAAAATTTAAACTCAACAAAAGGAATAAAAAAATGAGCTCAAATGCTACATTTTTTTTAACAAATAAAAAATAAAGAGCACCCATCAGTTAAAAATTGAAATGAGGGATGAGAAAATAGAAAAAGCTATAAGAAACTGAACCAACAAAAATAGGAGATCAATTTCAAAAATCAGGATTTTGAGAAAATTAAAAGCAAACCTATTTTTTAAAAAAAAAATAAAAATTAAGAATACCCATCAACGGAATAAGCAATTCTTTTTCCACCATTGGCATATGAATTGCAGTAATCTAAAGAACAATAGAAAATAAAAGTCAAAAGTCTTTAAAGAACATAGGAGAAAGATATAAGAGAAGTAAAAAATTAACAAAGAAGGATTGCTCTTCTTCTTTCTGCAAAAAGAAAAGCAAGAAATCGGAAGTAAACAAAGAGGTAAAGGCTTAGATTTGGACGAATCCATAAGAGAATTTCATAAGAAGAAGAAGAAGAGAGAAGGGGGGGCAGCGATTGTGATGTGGAAAATGAGAATAATTGTTAGAAATTAGGGTTATAAATTACCAAGGTTGTTTTGTCTATTTCATCCAAGTAAATGGCACCGTTTATGTGTAATGCAAGGGCATTTATGTCATTTGAGTAAAACGACGTCGTTTCTTATAAGGGAGTTGCAGAGTTTCTAGGAACCAAAGGCAAATTTGAAAAAAAATGTTGACCATTTGCATGATAAAACTCCTAATTATGATCTTTGACAATCAATTTAAGTTGCTAATGATTTTACTCAAGTGTGTATAAGTTAGGACTTTATTGGAAGTTTAAAATGGTGAAGAAAAATTCAAGGCTGATTTGACCTCTAAGCTTCAAGAAGGCTTTTGACATTCTTAGAGCTCTCTAATGAGAAAGTAATCTTCTTGACATTTGAAGAAGACATCTTAATATTTCCAAATTGATCTTACTTGTCAAAATCTAAGTTCATTTGGATATGAAAATCTTCAGTCAAAGTCAGCATATACAGCTTTCATTTCAGATTGCACGACTCTTAGTATTTTATAAATATCTTGAGCTATAGATGTCCAATTGAGGTGATTCAAAATGATATGGAAATATAAGACAAGTATCTACAACTTTTATGAAGAAAAGTTAGGCTGATTCGATCATCTTGAAGGTCTAAAGTGCCCCTCATGAGCAGGTCATGAGCTGATCATTATTATTGCTCATTTTGAGCCATTTTGTCCAGTACCGCTCACGAACGCCGCTCATGGTCATGAGCATGCCCATGAGGAGCAGTCCTGATAGCCTCCAATGGACATTTTTGAATGCAACGGCTATAATTTTGCCCCTCACGAGCCAGACTTGCTCCTCACGACTGTGAGCGGCGTTTCAGCTACAAAATGTCCAAAATTACTCAAAAATCAAATATGAACGTTGGAGACATGTTTGATACATCCAACAACCATATTTTTGAGCGTTTATCTATATAAACACCTCCTAGAGATCAATTGAAGTTTAGATACATTTGCTTATTACAATTCTCATTCTAAACATCAATCAAAGCTCTCAAAATTCCCATTATTTCATTCCTATTTTTGATAAACTCTTGTGAGAGTTTGGTGAGTGTTAGAATAGATATTCTTGTTCTTCTATTTTCTAGGTTTAGAAAAAGGGAAGTGAGATTCTATTCAAAAGGAATTGGTTTAAGTGTTTAGCCATTAAAACACTTGGGATTTGGTTTAAGAGTGAGCCTAGAAACTCTTGTTTGTAAAGTTGTAAGAGTGAGCCTTAAACTCTTGTGTAATCTCAATCTTGTGAATAAGATTGTGGGTGATTGAAAATCCTAACTTGGGGATAAGTTAGGTGGAGACGTAAGATTGTTGTTGAATCCGAACTCCTTAAATCATTGTGTTCTTCATTCTTCCCTCTCAACATTCTTTCAATTGTTGTTTGAATCATTTTAATTTTCAATTTTTATTCGATAGCCCTATTCACCCCCCCCCCCTCTAGGGCTCTTTCAAAAAATGACATTACAAGTGTGAATTTCATGCATAGGCCAGGGTCTCAAACAAAAGAGACCGCGTCGTTTTCATGAATTGGATGGCAAAATTAGACTTTTATTTTGGATGCGCGATTCACCGTACATGAACAGTGAATCACGCGTCCAAGTTTATTATATTATATAGATTATGCCAAAATAATATTTCATGACAAAAGTTTAATTTTTATGCTAAAATCCTAAAAATGTGAACTTTTGCTAAAAATGTAATTTCTACTAAAAATATGATTTTGCATCAAAGAGTCTTTAAAATAAGTTTTATTTTGGCAATATGCCAAAAATACTATTTTATGATAAAAATATAATTTTATATTAAAATTAAATTTTTTATATTAAGAATGTAAAATTTGCAACAAATGAGATAAAAGTTATGTCAAAAATATAATTTTTATTGTGAAAAGTAAGATTTCTAAAAGTCTACATCCAACACTAGAAATGCGAACATAACATAATCATAAAATGAATTTAAACAATAAATAACAACTATGTTAAAAATGAAAGATTGTATTTTAGTTTGGGATGGTGCGAAGTAGTAAAAAATAAATGAGAGAAGAGATTTCTCGTATTTAGAAGAAATATGATTTTGTTTTGTACAATACATTTGCCTCAAAGTACACGACCTTTTATCCTATAGAAAGTTGCTAAAAATAGTCATACATCTCCTTCTTTATTGGTGGAAACATCAACCTCAAAACTAAATGTTGCAACCTTAACCATGGAATTCTAAACTTATTATTAGCATTACTAATTTAACTCCTATAATCATGTAAACCATTCTTTTATTTAGAAAATGTCTTATTTCTCAACACTCCTCCTTGAGACTTTTACTGAAATACTGAGCTTCATCCTTGAGAACTCGAACCTTGCTTTTGGAAGGGCCTTGGTAAATATATCAGCTAATTGAATTTCTGTGGGATAGTGAACCAACTTGATTTCCTTCTCTTGTTCGGCATCTCTGATTACATGAAATTTTACCTTCATATATTTTGTTTTGCTGTGACAAACTGGATTTTTCACTATAGCGATAGTTGACTTGTTATCCACTAGGACTTCAATGGGTTCAAATTGCTTGTACCCTATATCAACAAGTATTTTTCTTAACCATATGCTTGATTAACTACCACAAATACTTCTTAGAGATCCATAAGAAGACTTCAGAACCAAGTGTAAAAGTGTAGCTAAAGGTACTCTTCATGTCATAACAGAACCTCCCCTATCACTGTCAGAATAAATGACTGCCTTCAGTCTTGAACATGGTTGGAAAAACACTCCATAATTTGAAGTTCCCCTTAGGTATCTCAGGATTCTCTTAGATGTCCCCATGTGAATTTCACTAGTTTCATTCATAAACCTTGAAAGTAGACTTGTTGTATATATAAAATCAGGTCTAGTAGCTGTGATATACAATAAAACTACTAACAAGACTCCTGTAGTACATTGGATCAACCTTCTTTTGCCCATTAGACTTGGACAACTTCTCATTCACTATAAGTGGAGTTGCCACTAGCTTGCAATGTTGCATTTTTGAACTTCTTTAGAATGTCTTCTGTATACTTGGCTTGTGAAATAAATATTCCATCATGTGATTAATGAATCTCCATTCTAAGAAAATAATTCATCAACCCTAAATCTAACATCTTGAAATTCTTCTTCATCTCATTCTTAAAGGTCATGATCATTTCTAGGTTGTTACCAGTTACAAGTAAATCATTAACATAAAGTGAAATAATTAGAATGTCTGACTTGTCATGCTTTTTGATGTAAAGTGTATGCTCAGTCTTGCTCCTTTTGAAGCCTTGGTCACAAAAATGAGAGTCAATTTTACTATACCAAGTTATGAGAGCTTATTTCAGCCCGTACAAGGCCTTTTTAAGATGATAAACCTAATGTTCTCTTCCTTTCACAACAAACCCTTCTGGTTGCTAAACATATATCTCCTCCTCGAGGTCACCGTTGAGAAATGAGGACTTTACATCAAGTTGGTAAATCTTCTAATTATTTTAAGCTGTCAATGCAGCTAAAGTTCTAATTGTATTAAGTCTTGCAACCTGGGGCAAAGGTATATCTATAATCAATTATAGCTTGTTGAGAATATCCTTTGACAACTAATCACACCTTATGCTTGTTGATCGATCCATCTAGATTTAGCTTGGTTTTAAAGACCCATTTTACACCAATCACTTTTTTGTTCTCTAATCTATTATCCAACTCTTATATGTGATTTTTCTCGATCATATTAATTTCATTCAACATGGCTTATTGCCACTCCTTAGCCTTGGAAGCTTCAGTATAGCTATTTGGCTCATGAATTGCAAAGTGACAAGATTCACACATCTCTGGATCCAGATGGATGACTGAACAATTTTGATAGATATCAGCTAAGAACCTCATATAGACCTATAGCATTCTTATCGGATGATGGTGTATGAACCTCATTTAGAGAATTTACTAGTGTGGTTAGAGAAAACCCACCATCATCATCTTCATAATCATCTTAAACATCTTCTATATGCTTTTTAGATTGAGGAACTGGAATAATACTTCTTTCAATCTTCTATTCATCCCAATTCCATATTGCATTCTCATCAAATTCCACATCTTGACTGATTATAATGTCTTTAGTGTTATGATTGAAGATTCTATAGCCTTTTGATTGAGAAAAATTCCTTTCTCTGATTTATCATCGAGCTTGCCCCTTTTCTGAGATGGGATATTTACATAGCAAATTGAGCTAAACACCCTGAGATGCTTAGTTGTTGATTTAACCCCACTCCAAGCTTCAAATGTGGTTTTTTTTATTGCACAGCCTTATTAAGAAGCTTGTTTAAAAAGTATACAGTAGTGTACATAGCTTCTGCCCAGAGTTTCTTCAGTATTTCCTTCTCTACCCGCATGCATCTTGCTATTTCTATAACAGTTCTATTCTTTCTTTCAGAAACTTCGTTCTGCTGAGGCGTATACCCAACTGTGAGTTGATGCTCAACATATGCATCATCACAAAACTTGTTAAAATTAAAGGAAATGTACTCTTTTCCCCTATCAGATCGAATTCTCTTCAGTTTGCAACCACTTTGTGTCTTTATAAAAGCTTTGAATTTTTTAAAGATGTGGAATATATTCGATCTATATTTCATGAAATACACCTATATCATTCAGGTGAAAATCATCAATGAACAATATGAAATATCTGTTCTCACTGAGGGACAAAGTCCTCTGGGGTCCACAAATATTGTGTGCACAAGTTCAAGTTTCTCCTTTGCTCTCCACATACTTTCTATTAGAAAAGGCTTCCTGTGTTGCTTACCAAGTTGGCAAGCTTCACACAAACTATCAACATTATGAATTAAAGAAAGATCTTGAATGATATCTCTTTGGTGGATAAGTTTAAGAGCACCTAAGTTGTAGTGCCCATATCTCTTGTGCCATGTCTCATCACTTCGGGCTTTGTTAGCCTCTTCAATAGAGTCATTCCATTCTAGAGGAAAGCTCTTATTTTGTATTTTGACATGAGCAATCTCCTTCTTTTTCGGATCAAATATGGTGCAATGATCACCCTCAAAATTGATAAAATATCCGTACTTTATCATTTAAGGGACACTCAATAAATTTTCATTGAGCTCGGGGACTAAAAGAACATCTTTTATGAATTTAACACCTTTTTTGCTGTCGATTTGTCCAGTCCTTTTGCCTTAGGATCCACCTACTGCTTTATTTCCCATTCGAACATGAATCTTTACAAAAGTGTCAAGATCAATGAATATTTCTCAATCATAGGTCATATGACTTGTGCATCCACTATCAATAAGCCACCTCGTATTTCCTTTATTGGAGCTTGCATCTTGACAAGCATAGAATAAGTGATCTTCATCATTACTTTCTGTGAAATTTGCATATTGTTCTTGATCATTTTGCTGGCCATATTTTGCTATACAATCTTTCTCGATGTGGCTAAACTTCTTACAAAATCTGCATTGGGGCTTGCCTTTGAACCAACAATCCTTTTTCTATATGATTGGCTTTACCACAAGCGCCACATGAGGAAATTTTCCTTTATGGGAAGCATTTCCCATAGAGCCATTATATGCTCGAACATTCTTTCTTTCTTTCTTTCTCAAAATATTTATCTTTGCCTTTGTCGCCTTTTTACGTTGACGACTTTATTTGATGCCTTGTTTGAAAGGCACCTTCTGTTAAGCCTTCTACCCTCTTGTTGAATTTTGCCTCATGTGCTAGCAAAGAGCCAAACAACTTAGTAACATTGAGTCTGCTCAAGTCTTTGGATTCTTCGATGATTGAGATAATGGAGTTAAAATCTTTTGTTAGGCTAACGAGCACTTTTTGAACTATTTTCATTTGGTGTACTACTTCCATGACTTTGGAAGAGTAATCTTTTACACTCTCACCATCCTTCATCTTGAGATTCTCAAACTCTCTTCTCAAATTATTGAGTTTGATTAGTCTTACTTGTGTGGTTCCTTGGATCTCTTCCCGGAGTATGACCCATCCTTCTTTTGCTGTTCAGACTCTAATAATTCTTGGTAAAATGGAGTCAACAAGAGCATTATAGTTGTGAACCAATGCTTTAGCATCCTTGATCTCATTCTCTTTTAGCAACTTTAAATGACCTTTTATGTATTGCTCCCCTTTTTTTCTTGGCTCAAAACCATTTTCTACAATCTCCCATAAATCATTTGCTTTAAGAAAAAGTCTTATTTTGACAGCCCAATAAGCATAGTTTTCTCCCTTGAAAGTTGGAGGTGCGGCTAAAGAGATAATAGATAACGTGGAGGTCGATGCCATATATATATATTTTTTGTTATAGTTTTGGCCCTTAAGATCTTATAGTGCTTTGATACCATTTGTTAGAAATCAGAGATTGTATTTTAGTTTGGGATAGTGAGAAGTAGTAAAAAATAAACGAGAGAAGAGATTTCTTGTATTTAAAAGAAATATGATTTTGTTTTGTATAATACATTTTCCTCAGAGTACATAGCCTTTTATCCTAGAGAAAGATGTTAAAAATAGTCTTACATCTCTTTCTTTTATAGGTGGAAACATCAACCTCAAAAACTAAATGGTGTAACCTTAACGATAGAATTCTAAAATTATTATTAGCATTACTAATTTAATTCCTAGAATCATGTAGACCATTCTTTTATTTAGCAAATGTCTCATTTCTCAACAAAGTAGCATGTAAAAGGCCAAACTTCACCATACAAATCCTCAAGTTTCCCAAATTGCTAGCCAACATAAATTAAAAGAAAGAAGTAGAAGATGAGAAAATACAATATTAAAATTAAATGTATAATAAGTAATTTTTGGGTCTTTAGAATTTTAGACTAGACTTGATTAAAAAGTGGAAGTTCAAAAAATGGTTAATGCAAGCTATCATTGTCTAAATATGTAAATTGATGTAAAAAAATGCAAAAATAATACCTTTAAAGCTTGCTTTGACCAAGATCAAGCTTGTTTTGGTTGAAAATGAATATAAAAATCCTAAGAAAATAGAAAGAAAAATTAGGTTTATGGTTTAAAATGGGTGCAACTGAGTCTTTATTCTGGTAGAGTTTCACTATTGTGTTAAGAGATCTCCTAAAAATGGGAAAAAGAGGGCTATTTATAAAAAAAGAAAGAAAAAACTAGGTTTGTTATGCACATTCATGAGCATCAAAGCTCACTGCTAATCGAACCAGCATGCATCTAACATATGATTGATGTATTCCCTAACACGTGTACACGTGCACGCATGAACCATATGCGCACCTAGACACACACACACGTATAGCACACTCTGAATGCGATCGATGTGCTTCTTGACATACACACACGCGCACGTGTGAGTTAAGCGCGTGGGTTGATGGGCCATATGCGAACACGGTTGTGCACACACGCACGTGCAACTAGCGCACTCTAACATATTCTTGGACACATATCCACAAAAAAGCATATGGGTTTCACAAAGCATACAGGACACGCGAGACCCATAATGGGATGGATTTATAACTTTTGAAACGGTCAAATTTCAAGGTATTGGTTTGAAAATTTTATGGTTTAGGTTAGCACACTTCACAAAGAATAAAAACATACATTTTCTGTGCATAAAATATACATTCATCATCGGATTATAATTGGGCATCGCCAAAGTTTGAGGTATAATATTATATTTTTCTATATTTTGGTTTTTAATTTTTTTAATTGAATATTAATTTTATAAATAAAAATTTGTAATTTAATTTTTATTAAATTATGTCTTGTGTTTTTTAAAATTTAGTAAATTGAATCTAATTAGATAATGTATAAAAGTTTTGGGTGAATTAGTTAAAATAATTATTTTAAACTGAGCTAAGTAATTTTTCTAAAAATCCAAACTATACTAATTGATCAAATTTGAATATAATAATTTATGAAATAACTGACCATTTGGTTCAAGTTTAGATGACAAAGCATGGTTTCAAATAATTGTCGTTACGTTATTTCTAGGTTTTTTAAGGTTCCATGAAATTATTTATTATTATATAACGGTTTAAAATAAATGTATATGTAAAAGTTGGTATGGCTGTTGTTTATCAATTGCGGTCGTTATCCACTATGACAGATCGTGAAGTACAGTTATATAAGGTAGGGGTGTACAAAAATTAACCGAATCAACTAAATCAAATTGATCCAAACCAATTCAAACCAAATTTTTTTAAAAAAAGACAAAATAAGTGCAAGCACGTGCAGGAGAAGAGAATATGATAGTAGCAGCAAACTTATTCAATTATTGGCTTTAAATTGAATGAAGAAACATTGTGCTTTTGACTATTGTATAGTTGTATTTTTGTATGCTTATTCTTTTTCAATAATAGAGAATCTTGTAATATGAAGGCAGTCAAATGAAAAAAAAAATGTGGTAGCTAATGAAAGCATTTAGGAAGTGGTGAGTAATCTAAAACCAACAAAAAAAATAGGAGAGCTTTTGTCTGTAAAAAGAAAATAAAAATAAGGAACAATAAAGGAGAGAGGGATCTGCTGGAGAGGAAGCTCAGAGTTAAAACAATAGGAGATAAGTGGAGCCAAGATAGTTGAAGATAAGTGGAAAATTTCAAGGTATGAACAGTAAACCTTTTTGACCTATATCTATAGTTCTATAACTTGGATTGAGATTTTTTTTATGCCTAAAAAAACTTTGAAATGTCTATTACAAAACTTACAGAAATATAAGACCTAATTTTGTTGTTTTAATAGCTATTTGTCGCTATACATTTTATTGTACAGTTTCTGTCGAAAATCAGACCCTGCTAGAGAAATCTTAAAGTTTCTCTCTTTATACACCTCCAATTGGTGTGAAACCAATTGCAAATTACCTTGGATACATAGAATTAATGATTCGAAAAATATTACTTGAAAATATACTCTATAGAATTTTTGAATTCAGCTTATTAAATCTGTCATAATTAACAGCTCTCTCATACTTAGGTAAATTTTTATATTGAAAATATGTAAAGTTAAAAAAATGTTAATTAATAAGCCTTATTTAATATAGAGAGAAATATGTTTGTTAAATTATATGCTCCTTGATCTAATTATGTCTAGGTTATGATTTGACAAGCGTATAAGTACGACTATAGACATATATATATATATATATATTAGGAAAAAAAAAAGAAAAGAGCATTACACTTTTATTGCATGTGTTTTTAAATTTACAATACGAAATTATTATATGATAAAAAATGTCTCATTCAAGCAATAAAGCGCCGGGATCAAAGCCTAACAGTCATGTGGGATGGAATTTTGCCACTCCAACAGAAAAATAACTGGCCAGATAACTCGATTAAAGCAACATTTAGCTCACATGTCAGGTCAAGTTGACTCATGTAAACAAGTTCTGCAAGATGTGAGAACTGCCATGTATAAGCTCCTAAAAGATTTTGAAGAAGTAAAAAAACCAAAAGAAAAAAAGAGAAAAAGAACTTAAAGATGAAATTATGCGGATGAATGAAACAGAGGATGTAGATAAAGATGAGGCATTTGAACAAGCCAGATATGAAAGCATAAGGCAACATTAGAAAGATTTGTATAGGAGGAGTATAGGAGCAATCTATGATGTAGGTGGCAATAGTATGCAAGATCAAAGCACGCGCCTTGGTCGTTCTTTTATTGTGCATGAAAGAGGTGTAGGGGGCTCAAAGTTTCCTCCTGGATTGACACTAGCTTCACAATTAACTACTAACGAGGTTGAAATAGAGAAGAATAAAGTCCAAAGCAAGCAGGCAAAAGTCAATTCAAAATGGTTTAAGAATCAAAAAGAAAAATTAATGAAAGTATTTGGAAATTTTATAATACATAATACATTGCCTTTTTCAGTTGTTGATTCGCCTTGGACAAGACCATTGCTGAAGTTGGACTGAATATACCTCCACCTACTCCTTATGAGATTGCAGAGGTATTTTCTTCCTAATGAATATAAATTAATGAAAGAATATATTCTTCTTTTGAATCCATTTGGAACACACGAGGTGTTACTATTATGTGTGATGGATGGAGTGGAACAACTAGAATGTCAATAATTAATTTTTTGATCTATTCCAATCGTGGAACAATATTTCACAGTCAGTTGATGCCTCACTTGTTCCATCTAAAAATGTTGACTATTACTTTGGTTTAATGAAAAGTGTTATGTAAGAAATTGGCCTTAAAAAAGTTGTTCAAATAGTAACTGATAATGAAGCTGTGATGAAAGCTGGTGGAAAAAAGTTAATGGATGAATTTCCCCATATTTATTGGACTACTCATGCTACTCATTGTATTGATTTGATTTTAGAATATTTCAAACAAAGAAAAAAAATCAAAGAAGTTGTTAACCAAGCCAAGATTATTAGTCAATTTATTTACAATCATAATTGGATATGTAATTACATAAAGAAATTCACTGAAGGTAGAGATATCTTTTGGCCTGATATCACTAGATTTTCCACCAACTTCATTGTTTTAGAAAGTATAGTGCGGCAAAGGATTGGGTTGAGAAATATGTTTGAGTTTAAAGGGTGGTTGACATTAAAGTATGGTAGAGCTATTAGTGGCCCAACTTTTAAAGTTAAGCAAATTATTTTGTGTTTGTCTTCTGAGGGTAGAAATTTTTGGCAAAAAGCACATGAGGTTCTTAGGTTATGGTGAGTATGGTTATGGTTGGTGGATGGTCAGTATGCCTTTGCTGAAAGTTTTTAGGTTGGTGGATGGTGATGAAAAGCTAATAATAGGCTTCATTTATGAAGCAATAGAGAGAGCAAAATTGGCAATAAAAGATAATTACAGAAGTTATGCCAATGAATAGAGGATCACTGATGAAAGATGAAACTTTCAGTTGCACCATGATTTACATACATCAAGTAATTGTTAAGTATATTAATAAATTTTTTTGCTAAAAATAATTAATTTTCATCATTGCATGACTAAAATTTGTTTATTTACTTTTTAGGATACTTTCTTAATCCACAATTTCAGTATAGAAAACACGACATTGAGAAAGAAAGGGAAGTGATGGTTGGACTCAAGAAAATGATTCAAAAGTTGGAGCCCGATTTAGATAATCAAGTTAAAACATTGAACCAAATAAATAACTAAAAATATATGAACTCTATTACAAATTAAAATTTAGATTGGATAATAATTGAAATACTTATTAAAATCATTTATATTCACCAATTATAAAATTTCATGATAAGTATTTATTTTTCTACATAAGACGAAAATTTTTGGTATTGCATTAGCACAAGGAGTCATTAAATTCATTGATCCTATTTCCTTTAAATTATGTCTTTAGGTCTATTAGAGTTTAACTAACTAATTAATTATCAATCTCATGGTGATTTTTATCCATGTGTTGGAGGAAGTTATGGTGAGTATGGTTATGGAAATATTTCTGATTCCACTGCCAACTATGGATATGGTTATGATGTTGGTAGTTCTAAATCAAGTTATTATAATCCATATTCATCTATAGTTGCAGACCATTATCCATCAAGTTCAAGTCAGCCATTTGCTCAGCCTCAACCTCTAAATGCTCGTGAAGATAATACTAACCATTCTAATTTTATGGATAGTTTGTTTGCACCTCCTGCAGCCTATATGTGCCTTTCTCATGAAGATAAAAGTACATATTCTTTCATACCTCATAGACACTCCTTTTGGTATTGATATTATTTACATATGTTATCTTTTCTATATTTCTTTTATTTTGCACCTTTTATGATCTTTATAGTATTGTGTGTATAATTATAATGTGAAACATTGTATTAGTTAATAGATTTTATGGAGTATATGTATAATTATCATGTGAGAAAATATAACTAATGTTTGTTTTATTGTAGTTATGCTTATTAAACTGTTGTATACCTATTTTTTTTATAAACACCTTCAAAATATATTTATTCTAAACATTTCACAATTTTGCCAAAAAAAAAAATTGACTCGGCAAATCGTTATAGTTACTTATCATCATAACAGGTCCGTTACTGTTACACGCGACCGCTATATATATATATTTATTTATTTATTTATATATGGGATAAGTACAATTTTGGTCCCTGTGGTTTTGTCTTTTGGCAAAACTAGTCCTGTGATTTTTTTTAAGTACCATGTGTTTTACATTTTTTTACACTTTAGTACCTTTCTAACTAATATCATCATTATTTTCTAAGAAAAATTAATATAATATTAAATTTTAACGATAAATGTATTCTATATATGATTTACAATCAATCTAACCTATTGGTTATTTTTAAAAATATTGTAAATTTATTTTAAAAATCATTTATTTTTATCCATAATTAAATTAAAAATACATCTAAATTTATTTTTTTTGTGAGTTTTTTGTAGTTAGGTGAATAATATATTACTCATTATATGATTTGAGCATTGAAAATGTATATTATTTTTACATTAAAGTATAAATTTTAGACAATATTTGTTAGAAGGCAACAAAGTGTAAAAAAATGTAAAACACATGGTACTTAAAAATAAAAAAAATTACAGGACTATTTTTGCGAAAATGCAAAATCACAAGGATCAAAATTGTACTTATCCCTATATATATATATATATATATATATATATATATATATATAGGGATATGGTTCAAATATGACTTTAATGTTTTCCCCGAATCCCACATTAGCACTTAATGTTTTTCGAGGGCCATATATGCCCTTAATGGTGTCAAATTTAGTTCGTTTAAACACAAAGCCTAAACGTTGTTAAGTTAGGAGTTAACAGAGCTGATGTGGCAATTGTGGGACCCATTTCTACCAAAGAAAAAAAAAGAGCGTTGATTTGTCACATGTGGGACCCGCTCTTAATGTCAAATAACAACAAGTGGCTTCCTAATTTCAACGACCTCTTCTTCTTTATTTTTTCTTCTGAGAGTTAAACCTAAATCCCTAAATCCCCAAATCCCTAATTTATAAAATTTTCAAAATTAAAGAGAATGAAATAGAGGCAATGGTGAGAGCATCTTCTTCTTCGTCGACAACATCAATAAGAAGCAGCAATAGATGATCTGATAATGACTATAAGGGACCTATCAAGTATTGTGATTGCATCATCAGAGGGGTGAGGATGAAAGCGGCAATAAAGACCTCATGGACTGACGAGAACCCAGGAAGGAGATTCTTTAGTTGTCGCAACTATAATGTAAGTGATATTTGTAAAATATTTTGGTTAATGAATTTTTCAAAAATAAATTTGATAAAAAATGGGTAGTAAGATGTTGTATTTGTAATTTATGCAGATAGATCGAAATCAGAGGGTTGGATGTGGGTATTTTAAGTGGTATGATGGACCTATGAGTGAAAGGGCTAGAATTTTGTTGAATGAGTTAAAGGAGGAAAAAAAAGATGTTGTTGGCAGAAAAAATGGAGGTGAATGACAGGGCAAGGTTGGATTGGAATGCTGAGATTGTTGATTTATAGGCAGAGCTAAGGGAACTCAAGAATTCTTGGGTAATGAAGGCTGAAGAGGCTGATAGTGTTAACAAGAAGTTGATTGCAACATGTATTGCTGCTATAATACCTTGGCTGCTGTTGTTGTATATTGTAGCATTTCGCTAAAATGAAATATGTGTTCTGTGGTTGAGCAAAAATTATATTGCTTGAATTATATTAGATGTTTTATGTAATGCAGATTAGGTGTACTGCATATAAGGTGTAATGCCTTTTATGGCCATTTTGATAATGATATTGAAATGTGTTTAACTTGAATGACTTTAAAGTGTTTAAATTGTTCTACAAAAATAGCTTTCATATAAAAAAAATATATATATGACTGCTTATACAAATGGAGCCTAGAATAATAGTGACTATCTTATGGCAGCATTAACAGCTTATAACCTGCCAAATTAAACCTACTAAAAAACACACAAATAACATACTAAAATGACATTGACATATAAGTTGTTCAATAGTCTTTGCAAAACATATATCAATAAGTTCCTATGGAACTTGGTTCAGAACTGATAAAGTCAAGTTCCTCTGGAACTTTTTGTGAATATGCAACTATAAGTAACATGCTGGCCAACTATAAGTAAAGGCCATGTGCCCAAAAACCAACCCAAAATAAATATTTTTTCCCACCTTCATATGATGCCCAAAGAACACTACAACAAACAATATAAAGTAGTCAATTGACTTGAGCCTTTCCTTTATTCTTCTGTTCTCCAATTTGTTGCTCCCTTTGTCGATGTAATTGTGATAAAGTTATGGCAGATTGTCCTCTCCACTGCAGTCCTGGAGGTTAAAATGGTAAATCAGTAGCATATGTAACATCGCTTCCATCTCCTATAAATTTGATAGTCCTTGTAGACTGTGACATATTGCTTGAGCTGTGACTCATCCTCCTTAGCTGCCTAAGATCTTTCTCACAAGCAATAGGAAACCTTCTTTCAGGATCAACATAGTGAATTTTTATGATTTTTAGTGAATTATCTGAATTTATAGTATTTTTGATTATTGTGTTTGTGTTGAGGCTCGATTGGGCGTTACGAGTAGTACGGGGCCCAACCCGAGCAGTTGAGCATTTGGTTGTTAGAAGTGTATTTTCTGTGTAGGATCGGCTCTACTTTTAGTAGAGAGACGTCCGCTTTACAAAGGAGACTCTACCGAATTTTAGGTAGAATTCTCGTAAAACGTGATATCGGGTCGATCCTAAGTTTTGAGTTTCTGTTGAGTCGTTCTTAGAAATTCTATAGTTATTAAATTAGGAATATTATTCTGATAATATTATTATTATCATTTTCTTAGCTGTACCGCGAGCTAGGCCGACCGGACCGGACCAGCCGAACCGAAACAGAGGAACGCATTAGTACGGTGAGTTATTATTATATGTATGCATTGCATATAAAAAATATGTCATTGGCATCTATATTTTCTAATGAGCATGAATTTTATTATTTATTATGTTATACTGCATTAAATGCTATTTATTTTCGTTGTTGAATATATATGTTTTCACATTTATAAAATGTGATTATAAATGGATGCTTTCATATTTTACTCTAATTCTCATTATTTATGATAAAATATTTTGGAGGATTTCGTAGAACGTGCCACCTAGTGGATCACACTAGGATTGTTGCGCAATAATACGCTAGATATTAAGTTGTAAATTTTATTGAAGTAAGAGTATATGAAATGTGATATGAGAAATTATTATTGAGAACTGTGAAGTGAGAGTGGTGTGACTACTGGAGCTCGATTGACCAGAGGTCTCGGGGCCAGTCTACTGTCAAATTTGGATAAGAGAAATATTTTTGGATTTTAAGATAGCCTGTTGGCTAGTGAGGTAATGCACTGAGGTTACGATTATTCTTAGGGTTCTACTCCAATTCTCCATCCAAAACTTTTCTGCATTTATTCATCATCATACATTGTGACTCCGAGCATCTGTATGCAATACCTGTATAGAATAAATAAATATAAAGATATAAATATTATACTGATGTTTGATTGTCTGTGTCACTAGGGGTGCGTGCATATATATATAATAATAATTCACTCAATGAGGTCTGAACTCCCTCAATATTTTTTTTAGGACACTCTACTTTGTCAGACCTCAGTACTAGATCTCTCCGCCGGTCTTCTTTAACCCCGGCTAGATTATGTAAATTTCATATTTGAACTCTTGTTTGTATTCTAGAAGCTGCAGTAGTAGTACTACTTGATTGTCGTAGTATTTAGTATTGTTTTTATAACTGAAATTTGTGTTTAAAGGATTGTATATTGTTATATTTTATTATATGATATGAGATTTCATTTTTATTATTAAAGTTTTAATTCTGAGGTATTTTTATTATATGTTTGCTCGAGTTTTAATTTCAAGGCTTGCTACGGGTTCCTGTTTCGTATGAATTCCCGTTCCCTAGTGTCGATCATGACTCCCCGGTTTGGGTCTTGACATCAACCCATTTACATAACAAAATTAGAACAGCAACTAGACATCAATTAACTATAAATAAACAACAACTTACATTCATTGTTGTCACTCCAGTGTTTAGGTTTACATAACAGCCATGTCCAGCTGCTCCTTGCCCTCTACTACCACTATTTCTCAAAGCTCCAGAGGAGTTAGGTGTTTGGTTAGCACTGAATTCAACTCCTTGTTGTACTTGGAAAAAATGAAAGTAATTAATTCATATTTCAGACAACATAAATTAATGCATATATAATGGACAAATAAACTCACATTTGATGCCTTGTTTGGACATTTAGACCTGTTGTGCCCTTGTTGTTTACAGAGACCACATTTCTATGGAATTCCACTCTTATACAACTTGATTAATGAAGGAACTTCCTCATGTGCAGTCCTGATTCTCTTCTTCCTTGGTCTGCAAAGCAAGGGTTTCACAAGTGGTGGTTCAATGGCTTTATAATTTGCACATTTTATAAATAGCTTTCCGAGTACATGCATCAAAGGCCATTTATAGGCTGCAAGGTATCTGGCTTTATGGTACCAAGTTGAAATGTGTGACATCGGATTCATCTTCAAGTAGTACATTACACGTATTGTATGGGCACATGGGATACCAGTGAGTTCCCACACCCTGCAAGTGCATAATTTCCTCTCCATTAGTACATTATGCTTATCATTACCCTGACCTATCTCAAACCCATCATCTCTATTGAAAACCACAAATGTACCCACATAATCTTCTTTATTTTCATGATATAATGCCATGCTACTAGGACTTCAGTCATTAACCCTCTTCTCTGCAAAATTCTTCTTCTTAGCAACTCTTCTCATTGCTTGAAGTCTGATGTCTTTAAGCATTTGCACTATTGGTTTAAATCTTGCATCTTTAATCCATGCATTGAAGCATTCAACAATGTTGCTATCAACCATCCAACACTGACTTTTTCTACTAAAAAAGGCCCTACATCAGTTGTGTGGGGGATATTTCAACAACTCTTCTGCAGCTTGCTTGTTCAAATCACCAATCTTTAGTAAATTATCACTAAATTGTTCAGGAAAGGTACTCCATGCACATACCCAGAATAGCTTCTTAAGTTCAGGTCCTCCCCATTTTCTTGACCAATTTGAATATATATGTCGAGCACACCATCTATGCTCTGCTTGGGGCGAGATAGATTGAATAACATTGATCAAACCCTGAAATTGCTCACTGAAGAATTAGTAAAAAAAATTATTTATGCAGCTGTATGTAATTAAAATAAAAATAGAAATACTAACCTTCTGCATGTCTGAAATGATGGTTAAGGATTTTTCATCTTCTAAATTTAGCTCCTTGACCAACCATTGCACAAAACCATTTCTAATTTTTTGTGTTCTCCCTATCCACCACAGCACAAGCAATCGGAAACATTTGATTATCTGCATCTTTGCTAGTAGCTGAAAGCAATTATCCTTTACACTCACCTTTGAGAAAACACCCATTTAGACCTATGATAGGTCTACAACCTGCCAGCCACCCCTTTCTTAAAGCATCAAAACACATAAACATCCTCCTAAAAACCCTTCTCCCATATTGCAAATATTCTTTGCAAAGATCTATATAGGCTGTTGTACCAGGATTGCTTGATCTAAGTGCAGCTGCATAGGCTTTAAGATAGCCAAACTCAACTTTATAACTCTCATTCATTTCTTGCATCATAATTCGTTTAGCTCTTTTGCACTTTGACAAGGTCACATGAACCCTCAATTCAGTCTCTACGACATCTTTAATTTCCTTCAAAGTCATTTGAGGTTTTTTGTATAACTTTCCTTTCAATCCTTGATCTCATAAAGAATTCCAATCCTTAGGATCCAAATTGCAATTAACATATAACTAATCATCATAGCAACATAAATACAAGTAATTAACAACTTGGGGTTCATAAGTTTTAGAAGAACTTACTAATTTCCAAGTTTGGAGATGACCACAAGTATTCTACTAGTTTGGTATGTCCTTCTTGATTCAACACTTGAATCAACTCTTCTAGTCTACCAAATGTGAGACCTCTAGCTTGAAACACCAAGCTTCAATAAACCTCCTTTTTGTCTTGATCAAATAGAAGCAAGAGACCTCTTTTTGTTGACCTCTCAAGCTTGCACTCTCACTTGATCTCTACAAGAGCTATCTTAAGGCTTTTTCTTCTTGTATGTGTGATTGTTTCTTTTCTTTCCTTATATGCTTCCCCATTTTTTCCCATCTCTACCAACCCAATTAATGTCTAAAACTCTTTTAGATGTAATTGGTTAAGAGATTAGCTAAGTGGAAGTTGACATCACCCTTGTCCCACATGTTATGATTAATTAACCATCATATAAGTCACTAATGTTCAAAATTAGTGGAGGATGTAGAGATTTCAATTCTCTACATGGTTATTGACTTATATATATATTTGTTAATTAATATCTTAATAATATTTGATTTAATGAAAATCAAATATATCATCAAATGGACATGGGCTATAGCAATGGGTCAACTCTTGACCCAAAGCCCATTCCATCATAACAAGTGGACTTTGACATTGCATATGGGCTTTGTCAATTAATTGGTTTAATTTCTAGCCCAAAACACTTTTAGGCCATTAATCCAATTAATTAAGAAACAAATATATATACATTATTAATTTAATATCTCAATTAATATCTCATATTAATTAAGCATAAATTAATAATAAAACCTTTCTTTGAAATTAGATTTCATGATA